>JASANE010007199.1:0-51214 GCA_030248225.1 Trileptium ribeirensis | reverse complement strand
GATACGGTTGCACTATAAATTGTATTTGAATTAAAAAGTATTGCTCGTAAATTTTAATAAATGTGGTAAGTTTCGATGTTCATCATGATCTAATAATGATAGTCAAATTAATTAGCAGCACCTTAACTTCGCGGCATATTGTTGGTGCTTTAACAGAAATCAGTATGACTTGCTTTTTTACAGTCTGGCATATCTGCCTTTAGCAAGCAATTTAGCTACTTAACACAATGACGATATCGATAGAATAGAATTCATCTAACTTATCTGTGTCTTATCGGGCCAAACCCTTGATTTTGGTATTTGATAATGCAGCATGTGGTTGCCGAACTTCGTCACCTTCTACCGAACAATGATGTGGTTTGTAAATGGTCACAACCTGCAGAAGTCACATTCAAAATTACTTCCGAATGCTCATTTACATAATGGGTTGTCCGATACCATCTTTGGCTCGCCGCCGAATTCAAACTGTTTATTTTGAAGTTTAATAGCATACTGTTACAGCTTTCGGATTTTGCCTAGCGTTGGGGGTGCGGGGTGGTTTTTTCGTTGCTGTACTACGTAAAACAAGATGTTTGCCCTGGGTTCGCGGCAAAGTGCCCACTGCGACAGAGCCAGATGACGGTAACAAAACAGAACAACTTCCGTGTATCTCAGAACGAATCTACTATGGAACACACTGTATCGGGAGGTAATAGGAAAGGAAAAGTTGTTTGGAGAGGAGGGAAAGAAAGAGAGAAGAAAAGTGGATTTTAATGGTTGAAAAGTTTAGATGAAAGTGAAAAAAAATTTTATTAAATATTATAATTAAAATTTAATTTAAAAATCTAAGTTTAATATTAGTACTAATGAAATTTAAATAATCTTTATGTGTTTCTGATCAGTGGTCAGAGACGCTGTTTAGGCTAGCGTTGGACAAACATTGCCCGTCAGTTAGATCATAATGATGATAACTTTCTAATCAGAATGCCGTAAATGAGACACACTGTGATGCTGCTCGCACAGTTTCAATAAATACAGTTCATTGTCAAGAAAGCAGTTTCTAGCTGCGTTGCAGATAACGTTAGTTTACTTCAATTTAGACTGATTTACCAAGTTTACAAGCGCACTGGCGGGTGCTTGACGCAATTTTATGTTAGCCAAGCATACCCTAAGTACTTCTGCGTAAGCCATACTCTGTTACCGAGTTGGACCGGTATAATTCAAACGTATTCCACAGACTTCTGGATGTGTAAAATAGCTGCTACAAGCATCGACCCGGCTTTGATTTAACAAACTCCTGCAGGTTATTATGAAAAATTCCTGCTCAAATTATGTGCCCTACTTACGTTTCACACGGCAAATTGGTTAGTCAATCTTTTCTTTTGCTTGGTTGTATTGGAGCTTGATCATTGTATAAGATATATTACATATGTTTGGATCACAGAATGAAGCAAAAACATAGAAAAGTTCAAACAAAATTTTTAAACCGGAATTCCGGTTCCGGTATGGTTTTTGCCCTTTGCCGGAACCGGAACCGGAACACGATTTTCGCCGGCCCGGAACCGGAATTCCGGTTATTCCCTGGTGCAAGGGTCAATCACAGAAATCGAGTGTTGTCAAGGTGATACACGTTTTTAGTCACGGAGTGTCGAGAATAGTTGAGTGGCGAAACTAAGTATACTGGAAGTGGTCAAGTATTCGGAAATTAAAATACAAGGTGTTTAAATGGTGGTGTTACGTGGAACCGAACAGTATTGTCAATTGTGTGCGATCTACTAACTTTGAATAAAACTTCTAACTTCGGCTGGTTTGACTTTATATCGGAAACAAGTTTCCAGCAACTCAAATAGTTACGCAGCCTCGCCATAAGAAATAACAATACGCTGGCCTAATAACGCGCGCCAAGGAATAATTACTTATCCCCACTGGCTAGGGAATAACCGGAACCGAAATTTACCGGAACCGGAACCGTTCATTGAAACCGGATCCGGAAATGGAACCGGAACCTTGTCTTCGAAATTTATATAGTAAAACAGATGATGGAAGAAATGAAGTATGGTGGATTTAAAATGCATGAAAAATAACTTTTACATTAAAGTTAATGTATTGCGATGGTATTATTGCCTTTCTGAAACTTTAAAGAGACTGAAGAAGCTAATAATGTTTATTTATCGATCAAATATGTGGGTTTTTGGACATTCAGAGCAAAAAATGTCTTCCACTATACACCATTGCGTATACTGCGTCAAATCGAATGTGCTTACAAAGCGTGGCGCGTAGAACACACACTTTCGCTCTGTCTCCAGTCGTCTCCCTTTACTACACATAAGTTTGTTGCATGTTCTTCTGTAGGAAACTTAAAATTATTGGTTTATATGATTCTAAGAGAAAATAATAGATAGAAGGTAATTTTCTGATCAGTGGTCAGAGACACTGTTTAGGCTAGCGTTGGACAAACAGTGCCCGTCAGTTAGATCATACTGATGAAAGCTTTCTAATCAGAATGCTATAAATGACACAGACTGTGATGCTGCTCGCACAGTTTCAATAAATACAGTTCATTGCCAAGAAAGTTTCTAGCTGCGTTGCAGATAACGTTAGTTTACTTCAATTTAGACTGATTTATCAACTTTACAAGCGCACTGGCGGGTGCTTGACGCAATTTGTGCTAACCAAGCATACCCTAAGTACTTCTGCGTATGCCATACTCTGTTACCGAGTTAGACCGGTTTAATTCAAACGTATCCCACAAACTTCTGGATTTGTAAAATAGCTGCTACAAACATCGACCTGGCTTTGATTTAACAAACTCCTGCTGGTTATTATGAAAAATTCCTGCTCAAATTTTGTGCCCTACTTACGTTTCACACGACAAATTGGTTAGTTAATCTTTTCTTGTGCTTGGTTGTATTGGAGCATGATCATTATATATGATCATCAATATATATTAGATATGTTTGGATTACAGGATGAAGCAAAAAACGTGGAAAATTTCAAACAAAATTTTTAAACCGGAATTCCGGTTCCGGTATGGTTTTTGCCCTTTCCCGGAACCGCAACCGGAACACGATTTTCGCCGGAACCGGAACCGGAATTCCGGTTATTTTTTTTTTTTTTTTTTTTTTTTTTTTTCTTTTTTTTTTTTTTTTTTTTTTTTTTGGTGGTTTTTTTTTTTTTTGTTTTTTTTGGTGGTTTTTTTTTTTTTTTTTTTTTTTTTCTTTGTTTTTTGTGGTGTGCTCTTTTTTTTTTTTTTTTTTCCTGATTTCCTACACGAACGCGGCTTAGCTAAGCCGTAGGGTATTCACGAGTTGTATATTACTGGTTTTTGGTTGGGTTGGGTTTTTGGTGTGTGAGGGTGTTTTGTTTTTGGTTGGGTTGGGTTTGGTGTAGTGGGTGTGTGTGTGAGGGTGTTTTGTAGTAATATTATTTCCACGCGTACGGACCACACATGTTCGAGTGACGAATCCCGACACTATATATAGTGGCTTAGTCAGAAATGGAATGACACTTATCGGTGATATCAGTGGCGTGAGCTAACCTGGTGGTACAAAAGAATTGTGTATTATCTGTGTTCTAATCATTTTAAATTAACATTTTCACTCGCGGTTTTGGTGGTTAACTAGCTGAAACTAGAGTGAGTAGAGCTGGTTCCGGCCCAGCATTCAAGAGAATCGTATCGCTTAGAAATAAACAGGCACACACACAAGGAATACGGACCACTTCGTTCCGCACCGCCATTCTACTGGCCACACCTTGAACCGCACTTCTTCGGTGACGAATTCCTTCCGCATTTAAGTACCGATAGCCGTCATAAAAACAATCCTCCAACCATACCCCCATCATTCCATCATAAAATAACAATAATAGCACACACACATCTGGCCTGTCCACGGCCCTCCGAAAAGTGGGGGTGGGAACTTCGGGGGGCCCCATTTTCATTCTCGGGGAAAATTAAAAGTGAGGGATAAATTTTTTATTAAAAATTTTAAATATTTTCATGTATTTTTACTACTGTAAATGTATTTTCAAGCTAAAAACGATATTTTAATATTATAAATGGTGCTAATTAATATTTAAAAACAATTTGCAAACAAAAACATGAATTTTCAGACATAAAAAAATTTTGGAATTAGTTGAACATGGTGGTTTCGGCCGAGTGGGTGGGACGAACATGGGGAAAATCTCACGAACATGAGGGATTTCGAAAGTGGGGGTAACCCCACCCCCTTCCTCCACTGTGGACAGGCCAATACATAATAATACGATTACACACAATTGCAGATTTTCATGCGTTATACGTATCCGTCAGTATGTGTATCAGTGTGTGTATTTTAACTTTATGTATTGTGTACTTATACTTGTTTATTGCTCTTTATAATTTGTTTTCATGTGTTAAACCTTATGTTGTTATGTATTTGTCGATTCCTTTATTAGCTAAATTCAACGATTCTACATTTAAAATTTTAACTGTAATTTTCAATGTCACTTGTCTTCAGCGATAGGCTTCGAGTAGAACAGTCGTATTGTAAGCTTTCGCTTACAAGCTTATTTGGCTTTGTTTCAGTTTTACTATGTAGAAATGGTGAATACTATTACAACTTTTTAGTGTTAAGCCACTGTTTGATTGATCTTTAAGCGATCGCAGTATCGAAGCGTTTAAGGTTTGATCTCTAATTAGCGCCAATGATTTTGAGCACGGCAACCACTGCTTATCGTTACTGTTGCTTGTTTCTCTAATAATATCTAGAAGTAGATGGCTTATAATTGCGTTTATTGGAAATGGCAATAAAAGCGACGCTGGCTATATAGAGCATTACAATACAACGTGAAAATAATTTTTGAAAGTGTGTCTACGATGTGACATCTGGTTCCATTTCCACGCAGATTTCGGTAACGAAACCGGGTTCCGATAGCCATTTAACCATCAACGGGGGTTAGCGCGCGGCACAACGTCCCAACAATAAGATATATATCGAATATAAATGATTTATAATAGTTGTGAAGCCGGGCATGGATAGTTCGCGGTAGAGCGTTTGCTAAGCTCACGCACCTTGCGCACGTATATATGCTATAACATAAAAAATAGTAATTTTTGTTAAAATTTATCAATCAAAAATTTCAAGAGTTTCTGTCTTGTTGATCTTTGGAGGATGAAATAAAGATCGTACTGTTTTGATATTTGATTAGAATGGCTGTAGCGTTTCCGTTTATGTACTGCAGGTATTATTGTGGGATTTTATAAATTCGAATCTAGAATCGTTCACTAGTCACTAAGCACAGAATAGCCATACTCGCCCGACTTCGCTTCACTGAGGCCGTAGGTGTTCCTAATGTATACATCTGGTTTCTTAGATAGGATATGGGTACTTCGTCTTGGTGTACATTTTGTGGAGCCAGTATAAGCTTTAAGTTTAGCCAATAGTGAGGAACTTGTTATTAATTAGTGATACTTATTTTTGCGGGTAGACAAATTACATACCTTTTCGCGAAGTTATATGACGCTTAATTTTTTTTTGTATTTAAGCATCATATTTTGTTGCAGAAATACAATATACTCGTTGCAGCAGCGGGATGTATTCGCAAAAACAACAAGTCCAAAATAACTTTCGAACCAAATCTTTTTATCATAGTAGCGCTAATAATTATAATAATGCGTTATGCGAATCCAAAGAAAGTGTTTCAGATACAGAGTCCATCAAGGATCACTATTGCGACGTGTGCGATATTCAGCTAGATAGTCTCGTAGTGAGTGATTTGTATTTTATATTCAGGCTCTGAATTACACGTATATATTATAATTTAATTTTTGACAGTTACTGGGGTAACTAATTGGGATACCCGAGTGGGACATAACACCTAGTCTCTTTTATTTCCTCAATTGCGAATTCGAGAAGCTTCCCCCAAATCATGTCCTCAGTAGTTTGGATAAACTAGGGAAGTTCATTTTACTTACAATTTAAACAGCAATGTGTTGAGATAAAATTTTCTGTCTTGGGCTAAAATACACGAACATTTTTTCATATCTTGGCTAAAATCACTAAAATTTTCTCTTATTAGATGTCCATAATTGCGGCAAATTACACGTATATAATGTTTTTGGCGGCAGTTACAACACTAACTGGGGAACCGTCAGATTTGGGAATAACATCTAGTTTTTAATTTCCCCATATCTGAATTGAGAAGCCTCATAATTTTTATAGTTTGGAAAAGCTAGATCAGTGCATCCTACTTGAAATTAACACAGCAATGTGTGAGTTAAAATTTGGTTTTTTTCAGGTTGTGAAAGGAAATTGATTACTGTTGATATGGAATTATGTTTGGAGCACAACTGCAGCAATATATATTTGGAAAATAATTTAACCGAAATTCCACGTGCAGCATGACTTTTTGGCAACCAGATTGCTATTTTTGCCTGAACCGAGCAAATATTCCTCTTACTCTATGATGCAAAGATAATGAACTATTGAATAGTGCAGTAACCTCATGTCATGTGTTTTTTTAACTGGTTCGTGTTGTAACCAATCAGTGCATAAGGTCATATTTTGTCTTCATAGTTTCAGGGGGCCAACGTTGGAAAGCACTATGCGCTTTGGAGGGTCAGCGTATATTTTGTTGGTAATAGGTTTAGTGATTATCATTATTTTGGGGAGGGAGTATGAATTAGTATAATGTTTTTCAATATGGGGTTATGCATTCTCATTGTTTTCGTTATCTTAGTGGCTGATTTAAGAAAGGTGGCGTCTGTTACGACTGAATAGCATTTTTTGGAGTTCCGAAACTCCTCCAAAACCCGGGGTCAAATCTCTGGGCCATGTTTGGCGCCGGAGCCAGGGGGAGCACCCAAGTAGGTGATACTCATGTTAGAAACGCATGTTTAAGAATTTCTGATTAGTTTATAAACTAGTCGGTAGTGGAACTACATTAGTGAGCGGAGCTTGGGCTGTGGCATTACGAATGTAGTCAATTTTATGTTCCTGTTATATACTACATTGCATAGGGCATAGGGGTTTATCATTGGTAAAAATATTATATTTGAATTCTTCGACCCAAAAAACCCTATAGTCGTTTGATCGAAACGATTCTATTTGAATAAATAACTCAAATATAGCAAAATTCTCTATTTTAGCTGCATAAGCTTAACTAATTAGCTAATTACTAATTAACCACTCAAAATTTTTAATCCCAAATATCAGGTGCACACTCTGACGTGATAGGCTTTCAAACGAAAAAAAAAAGCTTTTTAAAATCGGTTCAGTGTTTCTTGAGATCCGTCGGACCGAACGAACGAACGGACGGACATCGACCTTTTTACTCCCAGACAGAAAATAAAAACGCTTCCCTCGGCTTCGCCTCGCTTCGCTCAATAAGTTTATACAGACTGAAGTCGGACAGGTGTTTAGGTGGCTTAAAAACGAAATTTTTCTAAATTGTAGGAGAAATTAGAAGGCCATAGCTAAAGAATTAAAATCTTGCGGTTTTCAAGTTGAAAAATCCCCGACCCGGGAGCTGGCATGTAAGAAACATCTGGAGCCAGGTCTGGCGGCGTCAACTCCCCCTTGGCGTAACCGAATTTTCTCGAAACGCAGCTTCCTATCGCTATGAACTTCTGTTTATAGAAATTAATAGAACTGTTATTTAACGTTACGTAGCTAATTTGTAGTGAATTAGGGATAGTGATTCGCATTAAACAACGAACCGGGTTTCCGTTTTTCTAATGCTAGCAGCAAACCAGTGGTACACGCTACAGAGGAAAATATGGAACACCTGTGCCGAAAAAACAATAAGCGTTAGCGTAAAGCCGTAAAACTAATTTGGCTTTATATAAATTATATATAATTCCTCCAAAAAGAGGGTAAAAATACCGTATCTCGAAAAATTTTTTTTTCTTTATGTGAACTATTGGGACATAAAATTCTGATAAATACCGTATTTAAAAATAGTTTTTTTTCAATTTGTGGATTGCTGGGACACATATGGTGATACCCTGACTGGACAACTCCCATCATCCCAGCGGATCAAATTACCCTATATGATTCCAACTTTGTTTTTCGATTTCTGGACCGTTAAAGCTCATATAGGAGTAGTGCCGTTCTGACGGTACCCTAACCCCCATAGCTCCTTACCGGAACATCGGGGACGAAAATTAACTACTCCAATCGACCAAGCGGATCAAATGACCATATATCACGCTAAGTTGATTTGTTCGATTTCTGGACTCCTGAGGCTCATAAAGAAGTAATGCCATTCTGAGGGTACCGTGACCCCGATTGCTTCTTACCAGAACTTCGGACCACAAACTAATCATTTCAATGCATTCGGCTTCTCAAGGAAATCCCAGTTCAATTTTTTATTCTTTTCTTTATATACTGCAAATGTGACATCAGAGCAGGAGCAGAATATTGATAAGTTATCGGAGTTTTCTTTGTAGTAGGTCATCGCTATCCCTTCAGATTGATTTGTGTATTGGAATGGAATTTTTTGCAACATATACAATAATTATAATATCAAACGAGGTATGCCACTTTAGTTTTTATCTCTGTGCTTGATATCTGTACCTATTTAATGTATATACTTCGTGTATTTGCAGAGAGTATATATATTCAATTCCAGGTATCAATTTGCTCCGGGTTTTCGGTTTTAATTTTTGTGTTTGAGTTCTGACTGTAGTGACTGAAACGAGCGAAGCGAAAAATTCTTATTAGCTGTGACAGTGGTGAAATTTTGGTTTTTAGGGTGACAAACATAATTAAGACCCGGAATATACGAAAATGGTAATATATATCTCCGCATCCGCTTGACCTATGTAGGCGTTTTCGATCTCGTTTTATAGATCAATTCATCCTCAATGATGCAGCAGCTTCAACTCAATTTATGGTGGGCAGCTATTGTCATTATATAGGCTCATGGGTGTGGTCAAAACGGGTTTTCATGAGCCCAAGTGTCATAAATTACTAGAAAATGGAAATATCTCTGCAACAGTTCGATCTATATAGGTGTTTTTGCCTTCATTTTGCAGAATAATTTACCCTGTGTGTGCACATTACGTGCACAATAATCTGATATATCTGGTCAATTATTCAAGCAACATGGCTGATAGTCGGTGGCTTATAGCTGTATATCTCTCTAAATTACATATTCAACACTCAGAATTCATTATCTTTGCGATAAGGCAAGCTACTAGTTTAGTACATAAGGAAAAGTAATAATGAATATGTTATCTTGTATGTTTGAAAATTAAAGGATTTTACGCCCTGTGGAACCTGTTTACTGAGACTGAGTAGTACTAGTAACTTTTCATTACAGAAATATAACACACATTGCCGAGGAATGATGCACTTTCAACGTCAAAATCAATTAGAAAAACAGAACAAGGAAAAGAATGCAATTCAAACTGATGGCAAATCCTGCTCCAGTGGAGTACATACAACTACAGTGAATACGGCGAAGGACGTAAATGCAGTTATGCCATTGTTTCCAAATGTGCAAGGTTATGACTGTGAAATGTGCAATGAAAAATTTAACAGTCTTGTAGTAAGTTTGTTTGTTTACCGTACTCTTTTGAGAACATTGATTATTTTGATCTCTTGGAGAAAAGCCACGGGTTCCTGGTTCGGTGGTTTACCGAACACACACTGTTATAGTGTATAGTGTTGTAGCATTAACGAAACCTTGGAAATAATTTTTGGCCTGGTCGCATAGTATGTTTGTTTTGCATGGATGATGTTAGTATAGCTTGGCCTTGGTCGTACAACAAAACGGTGCATAACATGACCGGCTGTCTGAACTTGCTCTTGGTGGGTTCGGTGTTGTTCGATGGTGTTGAATTTGGCAGGCGACGCGTCCTTAGCCACTGAAGGTGAGCAAATTCGCCATTTTGTAATATTTCTACGTTGTCCGAAGTTATGGCGCTAAAGGAAATTGGCTTTTTTTGGCAAGAAAATCGAGACTTAATTTTCTGAGGTGACCTTTGCTGTTGAAGCCACTATATATACTTGTTGTATGGTATCGTGAGTCTAAAAATTTCTATTATATAATAACAAATGACGTTAACTGTAATTGCTATGGTGATTTTAACTAGTATTAGTCTGCAAAATACTATTGAGCCATTCACAAACATATCGTATGGTCCAAAAGAGAAACCTGAAACACCGTGACACACAACATGATTAGAGTTTTCTGAGAATCCACCATTATTTATAGTATTTTTGTTCCTAACAAGTCAATGTTTGCCCCAGAGTTGACACAGTATTGGAAATGAACGAGTGAAATTGTGTTTATTCGATTGTTGTCGTCCAGTACTTTCCTCAGGGACCAAATTTGACCTGTAGAAAAATTTAACGAATCAACTATTCCCCATAAATGAAATTGCTCATAATTTTGCCTTTTTCATATTTCGTTCCAGTCCAATATGGTACAGTACCGGAAGAGGTAATAGTGTTCTGTTCAACTATTAGTACATGTATATCGTAAAAACTAAGTCTATTTTCTCGACATCTCGAGTCTTGTGGCTATATTCACGTCAGGGCCGGTATTAAAACCTGTTTTTTGGTGTTGCGAACCAGTTATACCTATAGAATCGACTCTACTACTGTGAAATTATAACGCAATATTGAAAGCGTGTTTCTTTGGCCTCTGCACGGAACCAAAATTTTACCTAATTGCTTTGAGCTGAGGGCTCCTCAGCATGTATTTGGGAAACTGAAAATACCTGCGCCAGTTTCCTCCAACTTATTGGTAGGTGGGAAATCATATCACAGGTCAACTGGCGGGGCATTTTTCGCGTTTTAAAGCATAATATACAACCTTTTTATCATTGTTTTGGTACATATTTATTGTTTAAGCTCATGAAATGTTTATTTATGCGGGCTGCACTTCATTATTTTGACATAAATGTTCTAAATGTAAGCTTTTAAATTGAGTTTTGCTATAACCTTTTTATTAAGTTTTTGTGTGAGCGGATAATACATCTGGGTCCTCTGTAGAGATTTCACTGTCCAATACAGCAAAGTGTTTAATAACAAAGAGAATTTTTCCAAACCTGCAAAATGAGTTCCTTTATCATTGCCCTCTAAGGAAATTTTTCTCTGTAGTAAAAAATATTACCAAGTGCAACACTTCTGAGCAGTACAACCACGTACAAAAATAAATGCATAAAAACAAACTCTAAACGCGAAAGAACATAAACGCAAAATAATGAACTGTACAACATTCACGTTTCATAACGAACAAAAAACAAACCAGGCCATGGCTGTGAAATTTGGCGGCGTCTGTTTGTGGGTTTTTCGTGTGACACGAATAACTCAACTGTGGATAGGCAGATTTATTCGCACGATAGCTCATTTGAAAGCTTAAGTTAGGAGCGAATTCCGATTCTTCATCACCAAACATCATGCTCCAAAAAACCGGGTCAATGTTCGGGTTGGGTCCCGATGTTACCGAAAAATCGCTTTACTTAATGTAACCGATATAAATATCTGAGTCAAATTGCGCTCATTTTATAGAGTTACTAAGGCTCTATAATAACGTAAATAACTCTTTTCTACGAAGATCTTCCAGAATGCAGGATTTGAGTCAAAACAGGTTCTAAAACTGGCCCATGAGGTCCAACAATACACCGAAATTAATATCTCCGTAAAGCTCTCGAGGTATGTGGATGTTTTTGGTTTTATTTTGTAAAGCAGTTTATCCTCTATGTAGCTGCGTATGGTGTGCTGCTATTGTCGCTATTTATGCTGCAGAGTTGGTAAAAAAGTTTATTCCATGGGCCTGTGGAACCTAAAATACACGAAATATTGATGGAGCTATATATTTGTTTTTGGTCTCGTGTAGCAATTCATTCGTTATGTAATGGCACATTGCGAGCACAATAATCTGGTATATCTTCTCAATTACTCAAGTAACATTTCTGATATTGGGTGGATTATAGCGGTGTACATCCAGTCTGTCCACAGTTCTCCAAAAACTGTGTGGGGGAAAGTTCAGGGCCCCATCCTCATTCTCCAGGGAAATTACAAAGTGAGGGCATGGTTTTTTGGTCAAAAACGTGTTCTTTTGAACACAATTTCTTGTAAATGAACACCAAATTTTAAAAATGACCATATAAATGAACGGGAACATTTAACCCTACCAAAACCATCGTTCGAAACCGAGTCTTATTTGCAATACTTACGACTGTATGATTCACACTGTTCATAAGCGTTTATTCATATGTATAGATAAAGCAGTACACCAGACACTTACGTTGTGTATGTATATATAGCTTAAGTAATACACCCACATATATATACCTATGTAATATATGCTAGTTTGGTTCGTATACGGGCATATCTAAGCGGTCATAGTTATGTAGTTGTAAAATAGACCAGTCCTGCTTACAAATGAACACTCACGGTGATAAATGACCAAATTTTTGAACCGTACAAGTTTTGAAAACACCGTGAGTTGCGGGAATAAATTTTACCTAAAGTACTAAATATTTCTCTATTTTCATGTAGGTTTGCTGCCAACCATGTATTTTCAAGTTATAAACAGACGTTTTAGTATTATAAATGGTGGTAATTATTGTTTAAAAATACAAAAACATAAATTTTCAGACAAAAAATTTCTGGATTCAGTTGAAGTTGATCATGGGGTTTTCGGCCTAGCGACAGGGGGGCGGACATGGGAGAAACTCTCACCAACATTGTGCTATTTGGAAAATGGGGGGAGGGGGTTCCGCCACCACCATTGTGGCCAGGCCAGTACATCTCTATATATTACATATTCAACACTCAGAATTCACCGTCTTGGCGACAAGCTATCAGTTTAGCGTTTTGATGATTAAAATAGATTTAACATGGCATTATAACTTTGGGCGATGAGTATCAAGGGTGTATTCGATATTTCAGTGAGAGAAATAAAGGCCACGAGTGAATATTATGAATAAATCGGCTTTTCGCAGGTGTTCGGTATTATACATACTTGTTTTCGATATTTTCATGAGGTAAACTACATGTGGTAATAATATAAATACTAGCTTTCCACAAGTGTTCGGTGTCCTGTTTGTTTTCGCCATGTTGTGAATAAAAATGAGTTTTCAGCGTAACTGATTATAAGCAAGTTATTAAAAAAATTTAAATAAATTTTTAAAACTAGTAAATATCATAGCTTCGCAGAGATTATATAAAACCAGAGGTTGTTTTTTCCAATTCTCGTGGAGGGAAGCTTTTAGTTTATTTTTAAATAATGCAGGCGCAGTAAGATTATTTATTTTCTGGTCAGCTAGAAAATCAAATATTTCTAAATAACTTTTATTAAGCTGAATAAGTTTTCTTTGTTTTGTTGAATATTGTGATTTATAAATTTTGATAGTTTCGGTAGGCTTGATCATTTGAGGATGAATTAAAAGGTCCTATCTGTTTTAGATGTGCAACAAATTTGTCGTAAGGTTGTCTTCAGTGCGTTGTTGATATAATTTTGTTTGTGGTAGTTTACAGCGAATCAGGAACTCCAATTTGGGACATAGGAATAATGCCTGATCGCATAGTAGCCTAACGCGCAGCTTTCCATCCCAACGCGAGACACCAATAAATAAAAATTGGGGCTTGAGAATTATTCTTTATTTTGGTCTTATACAAATTAGTAAGACACAAGAAGATGGGCCATTCACCAGTGCTCAGCAAGCGGAAGTCAGTTGCATGTTTTTACTTTATATTGCAGCTAAGAACCATTGACAATAAAATATTTTTCTTTTTGTGATTATATGTGCGCCAATATAGTCAATATTATAATGCAATAAATCAAAATGTTTTAGTTTGTAATAACTCAGCTCACTGTGTATTTGATTGAAAACCATGGTGTTGTGCTTAGTTATTAGGGGATTGCTCTGGGGTACAGTGAGCTTTGTAAAATGGACGTACATATTAGTGAATCAAGTAATCGTATTCAGCTTCATCAAAAGCCTTTATAATAACAGGTTCAGAAATTTAAAGCATTAAATTGTAAAACCCTTAAATCTCGCGTGCTTTGTTGGGGGTGCAATGTACGTATACGATGAAGTCACAACTACTGGCCATAGATACATTTGAATGAATCACGTGATCTTTTTCGGGAACTTTGCATTCCTGTATAGTCGAAGATTCAAAAATTTAATGTGCATTAAATAATCGAAACCACATATTCATGTATGGTTCATAGGATGACAACAGTTACAGTGAGAATTTCAACTATCAGAGCAAATGCCTTCGAAGGATATTATGACATCATTTTGCACACCCCCGATTGCGTAATATGATTTTTTCTGATTTTGTGCCGAAAATATGATGTATACGAATGCAAACATTAAACACGGATTTTTGAACATCGTTTAGTGTTCATATTTTTATTCACAAGTCTAGCAAAAGTGTGCTTACGCTAAATGTAGATTTTTGCGGAGTTTTATAAGAAACCGGTATTTTAAGATGTGAACGGAAATATATAGGGGGGGCACGCCATAACCCTTTCAGTGGATGACCGCACATGTTGTTATGCAAAAGATACTGAAACAACATTCGCTACTAAATAATAGACGTATCTGGCAGCTGAAACAACATTCGCTACTAAATATTAGACGTATCTGGCAGTGCTGAGGGAGGGACAGATAGAATAAGCGAACAATTTGCATTTATTTCTGTCCAAATAACTCCACGTATACAAATAAATGCATGCTCGCAGCGCAAGTGATAGGATGGGTGAAACAAGCCTTTGTGGACATCTTGTTTTCATAATTTTAGCGAGCACATGTTAATATAGTTATTTTGCTCGTATCATATTTGGTGTTCCCGTTGCTTTTTATATCTTAATGATTCAGCAAGCGGCAAGCCCGTTGTCCACAAAGATATTTTTTACAATGGTAGGTTTTCTCTATTCAGTTTTATCCTCTCCACATGAACAAAATTTTACTTTGAGAGCTTTGAGCTTGACAGCACCCGGCTCTAACATGGGTAACCGAAAATACTTGAAGGAATTACCCCCATCATATCTGGGGGGAACCGTACGCCACAGGTCAACTGGGGGTTATATAATCGGGGTTCGTGTTTTTCTTGCATTTACAAAAATTTTATCATTTTTATTACATAAAGTTATTATTATGTAAGTATAAGTTGTTCCTTACGTTCTGGAAATGCGCGTTTCTGCAGGTTGCTCTTCATTTTGCTTGGGATTTTGTCATGAATAATCAAAACATAAGCGTTAGTATTGAATTTTGTGATACGACCAGTGCATGTGAAAAACCAATCTAAAAATACCTGGAGGATTTTAGTAGGGTTGACCTGGGGCTTAACCTGAGGTGAACCGTCGAAACCCTGGGAGCACGAAAATCCATGACCCCGCGTTTTCTGGAACAGCTTCCAACAGTTTCCCACCAACAGCAACTTCTGTTTAAAAATAAGCGAAAGCATTTTTTAACGATATCTGTTTTATAGCTAGTTTCAGATAAATAATGCATATTTTGCGATAACTGAAAAACAAAAAGTCCATTTTTATTTTGAGAATTTTTTGTAACCCTCGGTAGGTTACAGCAATCGCAAAAGCTTCAGTGATGTACAGTCACGGACAATAATAAGTGTACCAAAACGAATGCGTAACGCCAGCAGGCGTAAACGCAAAACGTTCGAATGTTCTTGTACAAACGAATGAAACGTTAACAAATGTTATCGTATTTTAGAACGAAATTTTTGCGGTTGTTTATGGACGAACCTGAACGCAAATGAACATTATAATGATTGTTTATAAACAAACCTTGCAGTCGTTTGTGGGCTAATTTCTGTCCGTGACTGTATGTTATAATTGCAATATTTATTATACATTATTCTGTAACGTACAAGAAAGTTTTTCAGACGGCACTTCGTTCTCTGTTTGTTTTGGGTGTTTTTGTTCTAACACCATTTATACTTAGTAGTGTCAGTAAAATTTTCATTACAGAAATATAACATGCATTGCCGAGGAATGATGCACTTTCAACGTCAAAATCAACTAGAAAAACAAAACAAGGAAGCAAATGCGATTCAAACTGACGACATATCCGGTTTTAGTGGGGTAAATACAACTAAAGCCAATACTGCGAAACACGTAAAAGCAGTTGTGCCACTGTTTCCAAAGGTGCAAAGTTATGACTGTGATATGTGCAGTGAAAAATTTAACAGTCTTGATGTAAGTTTATTTGCTTATCGTACTTAAGATTGAAAGGTGTATAGTAAATATTGGATATCGATGTACTTTAATATAACAGATGCTGTGAGGAGAGCAGTAGAGACGGTTGTAATGAATGCATTTTTCGAGCGGCCAGGAATTTAAATAAATTCGTAAACGCGCTGCATAGATCTTCTCTGGCCCTACAAAATGAACCTAAGATGATTGTATATTTTCATTAGTTATGAAGATATAACTGAATGCGTGTATTTTGGTTCTCTTAGGCCCATATTAAAACCCGCTTTTACCTAATGTTATAACTTAGGTAACCACCACAATAATGGATCATATGCTGCAGCTACGTAGACCGTCTCTCGCTCTATAAAAGACGACCCATATATTTTTATTGGTTATGAAAAAAGGCTGTTTTTGAGCATTTCAGCTTCAGATCTCATGGGCTCATTTAAAAGCACATTTTTATATAATTCATTATCATAGGTGACCACCATAACAACACACACGTGCAACGACTATGGAGCTTCTCATGGTCTATAAAATGAGCTTTAGAAGACCCGTATTCTAGAGATACCGCGCTATTTTGCTGCATATGGTGTGTTATTTTGGTCGTTACTCGTAGTTCCGTTAATAACTCTTTAGACCCCGTCCTAAAGATCCAAAGGTAACCTTGTGCGGAAGATTTATGTTCTGTTTTAGAGAACCTAATTGCTCTGCAACGCTGCTTTGCCTGAAATATGTGTATTCGTGGTCGAGATACAGCCAAAACTTGTTTTGTCGGACCCCGTTTTGACCCGACCTCATTCGCTTCATTTGACCAGGGGGAAGGGAATGGAATCTGCTTTGGTATTAATTAAAGGGCGCAGTGATTTCAATCATTCGTTTGAGCTATCATATCAGACGATGGGAACTTTATAACTTTATGTTACGGACGCCACAAGATATAATCCACGAACTGAAAGCGCCGAATTTCAGAACACGAAAATTAGGAATTCTCTGTGTTAACATCCAGAATTCAGAAATTCCGCCAGAGATAAAGGAATGTGCATCTTGTTTTATGTTTATCTGTAGTCGTAGTGACTAAGTTTATAGTCGACTTCAACAATCAGAACGATAAGTGCACAGTAATTTTTCCTGCAGAAGCCACAACCTGCTTATCTAATGATTTGCAACAAAAGTGCTTCTTTTCAAACGGATTGGATTTACCTATACTAACATTCTTACATTATACGTGGTTTAAGTGGGGGTCGGAATTAAAAAAATTTCAAAACTTAATTTTTTTCTTTAAAAAGCTCCAAAATTGTTAATAAATTGCCTCCTATAAACAATGCAAAAATGTCTTTGGCAAACCCCTTTTTTCCCGGTGGCACCGAAAATTCTAGGACCCACACCCCCACTTTGGAGAAGTTAGGATACAAAAGCAGCTATATCTAGTAAACGAAATAAATTAAAAAGAGTGAGCGGAGCAAATTGGGGAGATTTTGAAATTTGCATCAAGTTAACTAATTAGCTAATTAAGTAATTAACTAATTAGCATATACGACCAAGTTTTAGAGCTTCAGAAATGTCATATTCGTGATCAGTTACATCGAAAGCCCCTGTGTGCAATTTTTTTTTATTTCTGAGCACGTTGGAAAATTTTTAAAAATTAACTAATTTTAACTAATTAGTATGTTTTTCACATCCTCGAATAGTAGTTAACACAGTAATCGTAATAAGCACGGTGAGATGTACTAAACGCCGCAAAATAATAGCTTTACACTAATTTTTCATTTAAAAATAAGCAATTTTTGTTTGAAAATGCTAAAAATAGGCTAACACGCTTAACTAATTAGTTAATAATTACTAATCAGCTAAAACAAATTTTGACAAAACTATATTTCTTGCACTGAAGGACATTAGGTCTTTCAAGCAAAAATAATTTAAATCGGGCCAGTAATTATTGAGGTGTTCAACGGACGACCGAACGGACATACTGTGCCAATTTTACGTCTTCTGACGAAAATAATAACGCTTCGCCTAGCTCCGCTCAACTATCAGGTAGTGGAGAATTAAATGAATATAATATCTGGAATACTCAACGCAATGATCTAATCTAAACGCAGTTAACTTGCTTTTAAATTTCAATTGCTGCTAGTGGATTATATTGGGTGTTGTATTTTATAATTTTTGTTTGCCTGTATCAATTTACCTGGGCATTTCGTACAAAGCGGTACAGAATCACTGCACAGAAATTCCTATTCTGCATGATATGTCCAAAATTATTTCTTTAGAATTTGAGTAATGCAAACGGACATACATAAGTTGAGTTTGCTCAGGGTTTGGTTAAAATTTTTATTTTAACTCTTTCTGGACTGTATTGCTCTCTGGGTATTCTTTAAATAAATGGATCAAAAAAGGCAGCAAGCCCAACATCCATAATTCGGCGAGCCCATACTACTAATACATTAAAATGCTCTATTACGAGTAGTTATAATGAGAACTACGTACTGTATCGAATGTCGTTCTTATTAACCAAACTCTCGATTCAGATATCGAACAGAACACTCCGCACACAGAACACTTTGACTTTATGATGAGTTCTTGTAGGCAGAGCAACACCTGGTCTGCTGTAACATAAACTCATTGGTTTCGTCTTAAATATATTTTACAATATTTCTAGTCTACGCGTAATTCAGATTCGAAATTAAGCTTTTATTTTTTTATTGTGGCGGAAGTATTTATATTATAGCACGATTTTAGCTATGGGCAGAAATAATCTTATTCGCATTTATTTCTATCCATGACAGTATAAATGTTATTAGCTATAAATGGTAATTTTAGAAACATAACACTCACCGTCGTTAAAATAGATTAGCTAATAGCATATTATATGTTTGAATTGAAGAAATACTACGGCGTGTGGGAACCGATTAGTGAGACTCATGAGCTTTAATAAAGAATTTATAATTACAGAAATATAACCAACATTGTCGCGGTATGATGCACTTTCAAAGACAAAATGAACAAGAAAAGCAAAATAAAGCAGTTGGCGCAAACCAAAAAGATAAAGGTTTAGGATTCGGTGCGGCAACAACAAGTTCAGTTAGTGCGATGAAGAACACAAATAAAGCTCAACCGAAAGAGACGAGCTATAACTGTGAAGTGTGCCATGAAAAGTTTGACAGTCTCTACGTACGTTATTATAGTCTCCACATTATGTTATTATGCTAATCGCTATAAGTTAGTGCCACATTATATTATTATTGCAGAAGCATTAATTATTGTAACAAGCACAATATGGCGCGAAGTTTTGCCATATAACCGTTGTTGGTAAAATTATCGTTCCTCTTAATTTGTCATCGTGTTAAATTTATTGTAACATAAAGAATGCTATTATGTTGACTAACTTCTGCAAATTGGGGACTCTGGTCTTTTTATGTTCTTTCTGGTTCTGAAAAGGTGCCTTGGGTAAAAGGTATATTTTTACAGTAACGTCATCATGTTGATTGTAAAAATTTACAATATTTTTTTCTGAAATTCAATTTCGAAGATAAACATTCTCTATATTACGTTAAAGTTAATGGCTTGTCTCATCGCCAAGACGTAATTCTGAGTGTGAATGTGTATTTTAGCGTGACGAACGCAGCTATATTGAGTTTCAACTTACAAATGACTCTTGATTGAATAGTTAAGGACTAAGGAGAAATACCCGTTAATTGCGTATTTAGGGACTCACAAAATGCAGTTACATATAGGATAAATTGTTCTACAAAATGAAACCACTAACACCCAAATAAATGGGTCTCATGAGCCCACCCAAAAACCCTTTTAGACCCAATCCCGCAACGTAAACAATGACAATATAGCGACACACCATTTCAGGATGGCTTGCTATTTTTTAGTATGGATTGCATCTCCATTTAAAAATTGAGTTGCTATACAATTTGAGACCAATAACAACCAGATAGCTCGAGCCGTTGCGAAGATATTGCCGTTTTCATGTACTTTGGGTGTCATGGACAAGTCAAAAACTCGTTTTAAGCAAAATCTGTACCGTAAATAAAGACGATAAGCAGATCATAAAGGATAAGTTGCTCTGCAAAATGAGACCAAGAACATTCATATAGCTCGAACGGTTGTGGAGATATTACCGATTTCGTGTATTTTAAGCTCATAAGCTCATTTAAAACCATTTTGATCTAGATACTACATAGCCATAGAGGCGCATATCAAGGCATTATACATGTACCATATAGATGCTTGTTTGCTCTACAAAATGTACCCAATTTGACTTCGTATCTAAATCGGTTGTTAAGATACAATCAATATCGTGATTTTTAGGCCCCTTCGAAACCCGGGTAGAGCCCCTTCGGTGCTCTTTCTGGGGAGGAAAACAGTGGAATCGAGCTTCCCCCATACTAAAGGGCGGGCCGGGTTTAAGATTTCAAGCTTTCGAATGAATTTTGGAAAAAATATTGTCAATTTTTATATGAACTGAGCATTTTACCTTAGAGGGGAAGATTAAATTCCATGGAACCCCGGGAATTCCAAAACTTTCCTCGTAGGAATCGAAATATATCCTCTGCCAGTATATTGTTGTTTGTAGATATTTGTACGTCACTGTGGTGAAGAAAAGCACCGTGAGAACACAAGCAAGGCTAATATGCAGCGTATAGATGAAATTAAAATGAAGTCCAATGTGTCAGCGATCGATTGGACGTGGTGCGACGTGTGTCTGGATACTTTTGATTCAGAAAAGGTGATCAGTGGTTTATTTTTGTAGTCTTGGCTTATATAGTACATGTAGTAGTGATTGATACCTTATTTTGGGCTGACACTCGTCACATTACATGTTGCCGAATATATAGTATGTGTGGCATGCCGCAAACAAATTTACAATGGCTTCGCCAAAAAGCAATTTAGTATAAGCATATATACATTTGTCGCCGTCAAATTTTCATGATCATTAAGGTAAACAAACGTCTTGCTTATGTTCTAAATCGGACCCTAAAAGTTGAACAACGTTTGGGATGCTTTTCTGCATACATTCTAGGCTCCGGAAGACATTACTGGTGATCAAACCCCGCTTCGTTTATTTTTCGACTTTACGGCCGTATTTTATTTTATGTCGCTGTTAAGTTGCCGAAATACAAAGCTTTTCTGTAACAAGAGTTTGCTATTCGAAGTATTACGTTTTGAACACGCCGAAGAATGCATGTTATGAACAATATTAGTAGTTTTGTCTTTCCTAGCATTATGTAAAGGGCTGTACCTACGTTATTAACAAAAGTGTTAAAATAGCATAATCTGTTATTCTCTTTTGCAAATGCGGTATCTTGTCATGGTATTTGTTTAATTTTGCTAGATATCGGAATAAGTTCAAAGTCGCAAAATTGCAAATAAACAATGTATAACCTACAATCTGAATAAAGGTTTGTGCCATACTGTAAAAGTATTGATTACCTATTTATTTGCAGTTAAGTACTGTATAACAACGTGGCCGTGGTCTCTTGCCTAAGAAGATTATTCTCACAGCAGGGCTCGAACGCGAGGCCTCATGACTGTGAAGTCTGCGTCTCTAACCACTGCTCCGCACAACCACAATAAAGATTGTGACAGATAGTAAAGACTAAACACTATAAATATTCAATATCAGAAATAAAGATGCTGTGTTTTATTAAAAAATAACTGCTTAATGTTCTCGGCAAAAAATGACTTTGGCTAGGTTGAAACTCATCCGCGGCTGGCCAATTGATCGAAAACAATTTGTGCTAAATGCAGTTTTATGTTTATTTTTAATAGTTTATAAACCTCGAGCTAGCCAATCGTTGGACGTTGGCTCACTCGAAATGCTTTAGTCATTTCTAGCGTGTACTGCGACTGTAGTGTTTTGGAGGACTTTCATAAATGCGCACATGTGTGTACAACTCGAAGAATATTTTGCAATAATTCGTGGAACTCAGGAATCAGTTTAGCAATTCTACAGTACAGTACTCGCGATTAATTAGTTCTATGCTCGTTAGATAATCTCAAAACGAGACGTTTTCGAAATTTTAGTTATACTCGCTTTCCAGTACTCTAATAATTTCACATTTATCAATTGATGTATTAAATAATTTAATTCGTTAATTTATCACACACATTTATACAGTATATTTGTATCCTATATTGCTTCCCATTTTCCACTTATTCTAGGGTCTCATATTCTACTATATATATTATATATACTAGTTCTGATCTATTCAATTTATTATTCAACTGATTCAGTCCACCCTGTTACCGTTATTGTGAATTAATAAACTCCACCCAAACTTTAATACATATTTTCACGTTAATACAATTTTATATAATAAATGTAGGAAATCTTGATAATATAAATTATATCTACTAAAAGCATACTCGGTTCCGAGTTCAACTTTTATTATTTCATTTAAATCCTCCCCTGATTACCACTACCTGGCGGTTAGGGTTTTCCCAAAGGCTGAGTACACCGCTTTTTCCTGGTGTTTGGTGGAGCTGGCTTCCCACTAGTCAAATTTCGCCGCCTTACTTTCATGATACACGCAAATAATAATACGTCACCTATCCCGCGGAAGGTCTTAAATAGTCAGGGGACGCTTACAATCGCCGGGTCTACAATCCTCTTTTGTTCGAACGGTTTCAGACGCCAATACAACTACGGCTTGGTCTCTGTCTCGGGGTTAGACCACAATTGGAGGTTGGTCACCACCGTACTTCCTAATTACGCTTAACAGTATCTGCGCTAATAAATGTATTACATGCAATTACATGGAACCGAGTACGTTCTTCATCAGTTCTTATAATAGCACCAAATTTAAGGTCTTAGATTTTAACACATCTAGACAAAAATGGACTACAGTATTAATTTCAATTGTAATACCAAAAATATTATCTCGTTACCTGTAATAATTGTAATAACCAATACGTAGGAGAAAAAAATAGATCCCTTAAAGAAAGATTCAGAGAACACACAAATGCAATTTTAAGAAATAATAAAAAACATAGTAAACCAATTTGTGAACATTTTATTAATGGCCAATGTAATATCAATCATCTCAGAGTTCAGATAATTGAAAAAATAGACGGCAACAGAACGGATGGAGAATACAGTGCTTCGTACAGACGTTTCAGAGAAGCCTTCTGGATTTCACAGTTACGTACTATAATCCCCTACGGTTTAAACGATAAACATACAGAGGTGGAAGAAGATAAATCAGCACTCTTTAATATGCTTAATAGTTGTAATTACAAACTTTGTAAACTTCACAGAAAAGACAACGTGGAAAAAGATGGGCCATAATATTAGAAACTAACACACGATTAACCCTACAGACTTCTTTAATACACTAAATAATACCAAGTTATGTCATACAAGCAAAATTATTTTCTAAACGGTCTTTAATTGCATTAAAGGTCAGATTAAACACATTAACCAGTTCTTTAACACAACTATTATTAATACTCCACTTCCCTATTTAGACATTCTATATGGCCTTCTAACGCACTATTTAGAAAGAAATAAGCGAGAACTAAACATCAAGACAGTTATTAAACAATATATTACAGTTAGCTTCAAGAATGAAGCGTATGATCAGCTATTTATAGCTGGGATAATGAAATCAGAAGAATTATTTAACATATGGCCAACGAATATTAAATCGGACCAAAAACTTTCTAAAATCCTTAAACTATCTGTAACCTTCAAGTACAATGTCCCTATTGGCTATCGCTTGTTCAACTACAGACAAAAACGTTCAATTACCCTAAACTCCTACTTAGTCACGCTTGCCACTGTGCTTATAGTGCTTATGTCAACAACTACTACGGACGTGTAATAAGTGGAAAATTAGATATCATACAAAATTCTAAACTGAGAAAACTCATTGGGATGAGACCCAAATTTAGGCTGATGGATGAATTTGTACCAAACAACTTTATTTCTTCTTTTAAAATGGACGTCGATAACTGCTGTACCAAACTGAAAAATAGAACCAGAATTCCATGTAACCTCATCGATGATTGGGGTGACTTACTAATCCAACTTTTTAAACTAAATAAGGTTAAACATAACAATGGGGGTAATCGACAACTTACTCTAGATAACATGCTAAAATATCTTCAGGAACTCCAATCCAAACTTATTATTACCACCACTGACAAAGCAAGTCAGAATTATGCGTTTATTTGCAAAAAATTTTATGTAAAACAAGTTTTAAAAGAACTGGATATTACAGCTAATAACAACAAAGTATATGAAAAGTCTAACATGAGTATAACTAAACTAACAGTTTTCTAGTTAAACTATCCGAAAAGTTAACATTTTTACCTGTTGACAACAATACAGGACTTCCTTTTGTTCAGATTGTTCCTAAATTCCACAAGATTCCTATACAATTCAAGACTATCATTTGCAGCAATAAAGCTACTACTAAAAATATTTCTTCAACTTTAGAAAAGGCCTTACGACTTATTCAATCTAGTGCAGAAGGTTATTGTAGGTCAATAGGTAAATATACAGGTATTAACCCCTTCTGGATTGTAGATAGGAAAAACCAATCGTTAAAGCAATTACAGAAATCAGTAAGGTTTGGAAATGCTATAATATTATTACTTATGATTTTACTACACTATACACATCCCTGAAACATGGTGAGATTATTGATAATTTAGAACAGCTGCTAGACATAATTTTCAAAAGAGCAATAAAATGATATGCGTATCCCTTTTTAAAAAATTCTGGACATATACTGAAACTGCACACCCATATCTGCATTTTTTAACCAAAAACGATATTAGAAAACTTCTTAAAGCACTAGTTTTTAATACGTAATTTACGTTTGGTAACTATGTCTTCAAACAAACTATTGGTATACCTATGGGGACTGATACAGCTTCTTTTATCAGTAACTTACATTTTCACAACTATGAATGTAACTATGTATGCCAAAATATAAAATACCGCAGGGACATTTGTGATCCCTTGAAATCCACTTTTAGATATATAGACGACCTAATTGTGATTAATGATTATAGTTAACAACAACAATCAAATGGACAATGTTTTTCCTCAACATTAAACTTTACGGTGGTACAGCAGATATTACCCTATACGACAAAAGAAACGATTTCGATTTTAAAATCTTTAATTACCCACGTTACAGTAGCAACCTCTCACAATCAGTTTTCAGGGGAATCATACACAGTCAAATTGTCAGATACGCAAACATTAACACGATATTTGCTAACTTTCAACAAGACTGTAACAATTTATTTAAAGTGCTCATAAACAGAGGGTACCCACAAAAGCTTTTCCATAACATTTTTAAAAAATTTTGCACTGTCAACAATCTTAAACTGTACAATTTTAGATCTACTAACAAAATTTAACCCTTCTTGTACAGTTTTTTAATCCCATAAATACCAGTTTCTAACATCCTGATTTAGCCTAAATAACGTGTAACCAAAAAGTTAGATTTTTATACTATATACAAGAAATCTTTCTATTCGCTAATTTTATAAATGGTCTTCACGATTCCTTACGGTGAATACCTTTATGGACTCACCAATTTGTTTGGTGACACCGAGCATTGCCCACGTATTACCCAACTTCTCGGAGATGGCTTTTGATGCTCACACTTAGGTGCGGACATCAAACATATGACCATTGTATTCGGACAATGGATGTAGCTCGTATCGCAGATGCTTGCTACTCAATTTTCTCTCGGTGTTATCACTTTGTTTTATATCTGTTAGGCGAAAATTATGCCACGGTACCATTTCATATCATTTCATATGTAACCGGGTCGGTTGATAGCCCTCAGATATGAAAGACCTCGCTATATCATTACGAATGGGAATACAGTTTCGGAGCATTCATAGTTAGCAAACATATTGTAAAAATACCTACCTAAATTCACATATACTATTTTTTCGTTATATCAGTAATCTGATTTTAGAAATTAAAAAGTATTACAAATAAATATTTTTCAACCAAACTATTCTTTTATATAAAATTGAAATTTATCATTTTCTAACAAAACTGAGTGTGGGTGCTCGGTGAGGACGCAGGTGTATTTTTTAATTTTCTAACTAAATCGGTACCTGCCAACCTGTATCTAATGATCACCAATCTATTGAATATAAGGGAAATAAACCTTTACTAGTATGCGGATTTTTTGAGTATGTCACTTCGGTTACATCTCAAATTCAACATGTTAGTGATCATTTTGAATACCGATATCGATATTTAGATCAAACCAATGCATAGTGGCGTCCGCTAATCTTGTTTGTTACTCAGACACAAACACTAGTATATTCTGAAAATGAAATTGTTGACGTTCCAAGTTCTTATTCTTTTTCTATTTTTTCCTGTTCGAATTCCGATTATTGAACGATCATCGAAACTCGAGCTATTATTTTGTGCTGGACCTTTTAAATTATATAATTTTTTTATTTGTTCGAGACCTGTTCGAAGGTCGTCCGAAAGGCGACACAAATTTCTGGCGAGTATTGCAGCTGCGTTTAGACTGCAGTACTAGCCACAGTTGACTGTCGCATTATGATTGAGCGAGCAACGAGCGAAACAACATAAAATTTTAAAATGGAATTTTATTTTCCCACAAACATGATGCCAGCGAACACCGAGCGAGCAGCTGTCAATTGTGGCGAGTACTGTACACGTATAAGATTACACGTGCCGCATTGCATAATGATATTGGATGGTGATTTAATTGACAGCTCGTAGACTAATATCTACTAATCGTCTTTATCGGGTGTCCGCTTCACCGAAATCGTTCGTTTATTGGGTCGATTTTAATGGAAGTTACGCTATGTACCGCAATAAATGTTACCAAGAGCCGCTTTAGCAGAAATATGTTTCTGTCAGGAGTACACTTTTCCACATACACATTCACTTCTACCAGTACACCTCGTAATATTACATTCATTTCACCCCAGGGATACCTCTCAGCCATTATTACTAATTTTGCAGTATAGTACGGCATAAGGTGTAGGACGGCATGCATGATGTGTGCCCGCGACAACCTGTTTCATTTGTCTGTTTCGAGAAAGAAACGCGTAATCCTTTACGTTTTATATTTTGATGACCTGCTGCATATTTGCCTTGTGGGCTGTGTGTTCTTGCATGTGAGTGACAAGCATAAAATTTTGATCATGTTCTTTTTTCTAAATTTACATAGCATAGAGACCTGGCGGTTATATTGAGCCCAAATAATAGCGCCTGCAGCGTCCTATTCCTACCCTTGTTCACTGCCCTAATGTGTTCACGTTTTCTTTAATTTAGCTTGTTACGTAAAGCTAGCCTCATATGACTGATTATTTTAGAGAACATTACATTGCTTACTAATCTGCCCTTATATATGATTGTGAAATCCAGCTTTATTTGCAACTAATATTGCTTGTATCGCCGGCGTTGACGATTCCGGGATTCTGACACCGATGGGCAATTATACCAGACAGGACTTCTTGCACAGATAATCTTTCTAACCTTTTATAATTCAAACCATGTAACTGCTAAACGTTGCACTGGAGCTTTGCATCCCGTTTAAAAGCATTAAATTTTTAGCATAATTTTCTTCTAAGTGTAATTTCAAATAAGACGATTCTGCACGTTATGTCTTTCAAATTTGAAAAGCCGAGATTGTTTATTAGCAGTACGTAGGAAAGGCTGCGATGTTGTATTAAATTATGTAACCGTACTACTTTACTTTACCGACCCAAGACATGAATTATTTTAGTTCCGTGTTCCGTAAAAATATAAAAACATATTGTGAAAACAATTTCATATTATTATAAAGAAACATGGAAACTAAAATACAATAAATGACTTTTATCATCATGCTTACCAGCGAATCAAAACGAGTGGACCATTTTTTTGTGAACACATCCGTAACAAGAATATTACAATAAATTATTTGAATTATTCTAATATAATTTTGGGTGTTTTCCATTATTATTACGTATGCGATTTCCAAAACACAAAGTGTGTCGAAATTTTATAGTCACAGTCACATTCTTCAAATACCCATTCAAATAGAACAATGTCGTATGTCAGAGATTACAGCGGTAAAGCTAATGCATTGTTCAAAATAGTTCTTGTACTTTTTATCCGCGGTACAACAGCGCACAAATAACTAGTATATGTTTAACATTTCGGGTTATGTCCTCCATCTCAAATGTTTGAGTACACATCGCAAATAGCGGTTTGCTTTTTTGATATGTGCAAATGCATTTTTTGTGGTTCCTTTTACTAATAATACCTGAAAGATTCTACATGGAAATTTCGTATACTATTATTTATGTATAGTTACGGACAAAAATTAAAGCAAGGTTTCTGTGGCACTTGGGTGAAAAAATCGACGAACAGTTGGCCAAAAAATAACAGCTGCCCTTATTCCATAAAATAATGTTCCTTTGGTTTTATTTCTGTCTGTAACGGCACATTACATTATGTACATAGATAATAGGCCCATGTGTAAAATAATGAATTTTGTCACTGTCTGTGTGTTGCAAACATTACCTAACGACATTAAATTCCGCACTAAGTATGTACTGTTGGTATGTTAGCAGGACGAAAAGTTTTGAAGTTTTTATGTGTCTTAAAGGCTCCTCAAAAAATACAATAGTTTTTTCATCTCGTAACACAGAAGGAAGGGGCGTAGACAAAAACTCCCAAAATGTTACAGGTGTGTTTACGTATTTTTGAGTTTACTCACTTATATGGATATTAAGCAGTTATAAATAAGTACGTTATAGTGCTGTACAAATACTAAACAAAACTAGTGATTTAGCTGTGGTATTATGTTGATTACATTATATTTGTGCATATATGAAACATATCTATTACGAAAACAGCTACTCAACCACACATTTCTTTGCATAATGGGCTATTTAGAAGTGACTGTGATTGTATGGCATATCGATAATGTGTTGTGGGTTCATGTGACGTAAATCTTACATTTGCTAGCCTTGGTGAGACATTGACTTGATTCTCAGCTCGAGTGGTTCTCACACTGAGTATTAATTGCAATATTTGTCTTATCCCGAATGTAGTTAATAATATTATTGCATTGCTGCAGATAAAGCATTGCGTTAACAATAACCGGTGCTAAGCACGCTCTGATTCAATTAATTGACACAAAATGTGTGCAGACGGACGACTTATGCATCTGCTTTGTCCGATCTTGAACAGTTAAGGACAGAAATAAAAGCATATTAGCAAATAATTGTTCGCGAGTAGGCTGTGAAGGATTTGCTTTTATTTGTGTTCCTTACTGTTCATACATAGATTGGCATGCGGTCACTAATATTTTTGGCATTTTCGGTGCTAAAAAGTTACACTGATACTGCATCAGTGACCATATTTAAATTACTGGCTGTATTGGAGAACAAAATAATACTGATAGTCACACATCAGCATAACCAAACCACCACCTCAGGCGTCCACCGTGGCTAACATCTTTAAAATTTATGTCATTGTAACCGAAATCAAAAATGTGTTTTGCTCTGTGCAAATTGCCGACACTGTTTTTATCAACACCTAGGAGTACAAAATTCACTGCGCTGGTATTGTTCACAAACAGCGTGAACAGAGGGCCATCGCAGAGGCTGCGGAAACAGCAGCGGGGCTAGACGATCAGGTTTACGATGATGCGTCTGGCTATGACGAAACGTTTGGTGGATACGGTCAGTTTGGAATTGACCAGAACGAAATGCAAGACCTAGTTGATGACAAGAAATATGTCGGTAAGAATGAAATATTCCACAGTTATATTGTTGCGTTTCCGTAAAGAACTTAATAATATTCGCAGTTTAGCTATTTCAAGTTATAACAACAACTAATAAGTTTAATGTCCGTGCAGCAAACGACTGCGATGAAGTAAATAATTCGTCTTTCTGTCAAATAAGTCTTGAGTTTGGTGCAGTTTTTAACATCTTTTATGTGTATCATCTCAAGTAGTGAAAGATTTATACTCTTAACAGCAGTCACGTGTAATTAATATGGGTCTCTTAATAAATTTTTTGCTAATACCACATCGGCTTGTCTGGCCACCACTGCCACGAGGGTAAAATATGAGCGGAAAACGGTTTAATAAACAAAGCAAGTATATAAAATATCTTCGATGAAAACGAGGCTTTTTGTCGTACTGACGTGACTAGTACTGATATACTGGCGTGACTTGTACTATGATAGTAGTTGTTAAAATTTTGATGTAGCTCATTTTAGAGTATTTTGATGTAATGTATACAACAATCTCATGATAGTGTACTATAATTGTTTGATATCCAAACTTAGGCGAGCCACAGTATTGTCGCTTTATTGGGACTTTTAAGCAGAAACCCTTGAACCGTTAACCCTTAAGGAGAGGAACACAGCCTACTAAGCGCTACATTTTCCGGTAACCAAGTTGCAGACAATTAATAATTGCAATATTAACGTGTACAGAGGATTGTACATTATCAAACATTTATATACGTATGATAATCTTCACTGCAACTACTAACAGAAGAACTGATTCTCTGATGTAACTAACTAACAAGAGGCTCAAGAGACTTTACTTATATTTACAACCGTAGCCAAGGTCGGTCGAGCAGCCTAACCTCTGATTCTTAGATTTAATATTTTTCGCATCGCACAAAGCGTTTGTTTCTTCTTCTTAGGCATGAATTGTAACCGTAATTTCTGATTCTTATTTTGTTGTAAGATTCAGACAATTTGCGTAATAAAAATTAATATTTTCAAGTATAGAACACGCCAAAAATAAATCTGGCATTTTGAGCGCGCTGCGGGTGCGGTTATCTAGTTGGGATTTCGGAACTGGAGACGCTTAGTATTGCAGTCGTAATCACGCACGTATACGTTACGCAAATACTTTTAAACGCAGTTGCTTGCGCGTTTACACGGAATTACGTGTCTGTGCATTTATGTTTACTTGCGCACATGTATATTCCATTGCTGTATGTATACGTTTTGTGACCCCAGTCGACGCTTAGACGGATAAACATCAGGCATCATCCGTTGTTCTTCTAACATGCTAGCGCCTCAAACAGTACCATCATGCGTACATTATTAAAGTTTTATAGAATACGATAATGCTCGGTCAATCTTATACATGTCTTTTGCCTTATGGTGTAGTCCCTTTTCGGCCTAATCCACCCAGGGTGTCAGTATGCTCCGGTAAGTTTCTCGGTGGTATCAGCTATATCAATCATCAGGGCATTTCGGTGGGCGCTATTACTAGGTTGCGAATAATCAATGAAATAAGAGTAAAAATAGTAATCATCAGTTGCTTCTATTGCTTCTCTGATTTTATTGATTCTTGGCGACGTCGATAGTTAGCACCTCTAAGAAGCCCTAGGATTATCCCTCAAAAACGTTGTGGAGTACCACCGACGTTCTTGGCAGTTGATCGAAAAACGATCACGTGTTGGATAATGTAAAGCAAATTTTAGCATAAGAAAGAGTCACTTTTCTACAAAATTTTTCTAAGACACTCTTGGTATTATGTAGAGGTGTCATGATGATATAGTGGAAACAGAATTGAGATAAATAAAAGTCTATCTATAAGTACGGATGCATAAGCAGAGAATTACTCTTCGGCTTATGATGACCGACTATCGCGCAGAAGATGTCGGAAAAATCTGCCCGCCCGATAGCAAGTCAGCGACTATCGTTGAACTGCTGTCATACAGCCACGGTGAGTAATTATTGATCGAAATTTCGATCAATTGCTATGTACATCATAGTAACAAAATTTGTAAATATTATTATATAACACTTCCCTAATGTTATGTTCCTTTATGGCTACAGTAGCCGTGTTGAACGGAGGTAGTGCATGTCCACAACCTATAACTAATTGCAAATTGCCAAATATTTCAATAATATTAGGCATATTATGGGTACGTACGTACATATAGGAATGTAATATGAGCATAAATAATTTGTACATGAACCACAAATGTTCACGTGCAACCAATATATGGTTCGAACCAGTACGTCGCGATACAATGTTCGTCTCAACAGTCACAAAATGCGTGTTGATCTGCACTCCAATGTGTTCGCGTAGGTTCTCAATAAATAAAATTCCTAATATCTTGCATATCTATACTGTATGCATCTCTTATGTGTATTCATATAATAGTCGATATGGAGCAGTATTTCTATCACGCACGCAGGAGTGTCCATCCTGCTGAATTGAAATAGCTTGAGTATAGAATTCCTGCAAAGATATATACGCAGACAATTAAAAGATTTTGCTTGAAGTTTTCGCAGAAAAAGAACTATGTTGTTCAATGTTGTTTGCGATTTTTTTGGGAATATTCAGCAAGTTTTCGCGGACTGTTTCTCAAATTTGACGCTAGCAGTTTGCTTTTATTTTGATCCGTAACTGTAATAACCCAATGTAGTACAATTACAATGATAACTAGTGGTATTTATTAGAGGGGTCAAAACAATCAGGTAAATATATATAGCCTTGGCGCAGCAATGTAAACAAGAATGTACCGTATGTCGTATGGAAGCCTAGTCCAATTTGGTACTACTTCAGTAAAATTAAAAAATTACCCCCACCCATTGTTATTGTTTTGCTACCGCGCTGTGAGACAGCATGGCATGAGTTTTTTAGGATAAAATCATGGCTTTCACAGAAGTGCAACTTTAACGTCATTGTATATTTTATTAATCTGGCTTCGCTTCTCCATTCGGTGAAAATTTTGCCACGGACTTCAACAGGGCCCATTGGTTCAGAACTGGTGGTATGAGCGGGCGCTCCATGGCTTGAACTGGGCGATACTGAAGAAATTTTCAAAATTCAATATTTTTAGAAAAAATAAAATTTGTTAATACACCGGACACGGTGGAAAAATGTCTTAATTGAGGTTTAAACCTAATTTAAACCATTTTTTTATGAATTTATTCAAATTTTAACTTTATAAAGCGATTTTTGGAAAAAAAATCGTCGAGTTTTCATGTCAGCTGGAGGGGGATGTTTTCACCTGGGGAAGCTAAAAATATTGCCAAGCGGAGTCAAATGGGGCCACCTATGTTTTGCCAGGGATACCAAAAATGTCAGGCACGCCACTTTAGAGAAGGCAGTTAATAACTATGCTTTCGCAGGCTTAAAAGCCCGAAAGCTGATAGTTTCTTAACCATGCCGGTATAATTGTACGTGGAAGTCAGCTACAATGATCACGTTGGTTTTGTTGTTCATTAATGCAACATAAATTGTAAAAACAAATTACAATTGAAGGTTAAAAATAACATATTGTTAGTTTTAGCTACATGTTTATGTAAGATGTTCCTTAGCTTTAAATCTCAATGTAACACTTAAGCACGTATACGCAATGTGCGAGGTACTTAGTAATTATATATTATAAAATGTCTTTATATTTAACGACTGGTGTATTGTGTTTACAAGTCTATAGAAATGAGTCCGTTCATTGCAAGTTCGCTCGAAGCTCGTTCGATAAATTGGAAATATTGTTCGAAATGTTTTCGATTTTTGCTATTTTTCAAATTTATTCGAGAGCTGTTGAAAAGACTACGAGTGTTGCTCGTAAATAATTTTTTTCGATTTCTGTTCGATGTTCGTTCGTTTGAAAGGTGACACTCATTTTTGGTGAGTACTGTGGCTCTCATTGTTTAACTAAAATATTGTAGAGACTCTTAAGGTGTTTGAGAATTCGACTAATTTAACCAAAACGTCGCTTAAATATTTAGCTATTGAACCGCAAAAAATCTATTTTGATTGTTTCATTCATTACTTAAGTTAGTGCAACTTTCGCTGTATGTGAATATCGTTTCCATAGCGTATATTCAAAATTAATTTGGATTAGGTGATGGTGGTGTTTATTTTTTAATTTCTCTATTATTTTTAGTCTTTCCGTTGCCAGAGCGCACACCAGATGAAGTTGGCAAAAGTACTGTGTCACTGATGTATTACTGCGAGGTTAGTTTGACCGATGTAAATAACTTATATACGCTGCCGATTATGTTTCAAAATAGTACGGTGTTGATAGTTAAATTACAAAGACTTATTATCATTGTTTTCGCATGTGTATATAACTGCTGTTACTGAAGCTGAAAATTACATGCTGCACTGTAGATAATATTGGGAGAAGGAATACTAGGGTAGGTAACCATGAATTTGTATCTAGATATAATTGCCGCCCAGCTTTGACAAATGCGTTTTAGCATCGATAAAATGCGGACCTACATAAAATAGTATCAGTTCGTTATATGCAACAGGTTAGCAAGGGAATAATTTACCCGGTTCTTGCGTAACCATTCTCTTTTTATTTGACTTTAGCATTTTAACTTTCCACTACTGCACAGGCCATGAAGTTGGCAAAAGTACTGTGTCACTGATGTATTACTGCGAGGTTAGTTTGACCGATGTAAATAACTTATATACGCTGCCGATTATGTTTCAAAATAGTACGGTGTTGATAGTTAAATTACAAAGACTTATTATCATTGTTTTCGCATGTGTATATAACTGCTGTTACTGAAGCTGAAAATTACATGCTGCACTGTAGATAATATTGAGAGAAGGAATACTAGGGTAGGTAACCATGAATTTGTATCTAGATATAATTGCCGCCCAGCTGTTGACAAATGCGTTTTAGCATCGATAAAATGTGGACCTACATAAAATAGTATTAGTTCGTTACATGCAACAGGTTAGCAAGGGAATAATTTACCCGGTTCTTGCGTAACCATTCTCTTTTTATTAGACTTTAGCATTTTAACTTTCCACTACTGCACAGGCCACGCAGCTGCTTTCTTTTGTTCGGGAAACACCATGTTATGGTTGTCTGTTTCTTAGAGTATAGAAATGATAATACGATCATGTTATAGATTGTATCTCATAAAAATGCTGATTGGCCTTGATTTACTACCACTTTCGAATTATTCTACCTATTTGGCTTTATTTGCCTTCGACCATTGTCGTCGGAGTGCCGCGAAATGTCTAAATTGAACAACTTTTATGTCTATGGGTCAACCAAAACTTGTGTATTTTTGCCGTTGGATTTTAGTAGTGTAAGGTCTTTTAGCTACATCCAACCAAAACTTGGGTTACTGCATTTTTATTTCTTTTAAACATCGTTTTTAGCTATGTGTCGTTCAATGTCAAAGCGATGCTACTTACAAAGCACATATACAAGGAAAGAAGCATCAAAAGGTAAAAGTACGCTGCTTTTATAGAGAGCAATCAGTTACATTGATATTCAAACACAGAATTCTGCAGTCGTTTTTCTTGTCAAATTTTCTTTGGAGTTTTGATTTGTCGGGTAATCATAGGGCTCCCATAACTCACCTTGTAGAACCACCGTGGCACATTGTTTTACTATGTTTCGTGGCAATAAAGACATGCATCACGTATTTTCATAGCAATAACAGTCAATCACTATTAATTGAACACTTAAATGAGATATCAAAAGTTTTATTTTTTAAGATTAGTTCAAATAATAATACCCTGCTCGGTGTAGATATTATTTATAGCTGGATATATAGATTGTTCTTCTCAAGCGTTGTTTTCCGTCTATAACAGTTCCTACAGTGTACAGTATTACCCAGTTTCTGTTTCCGTAGTTTATTTGATAAAAGGTTGCATTTTTCAGAGCTTATCAACCTCCAGTTTGTTTATTCTTTGCAAGACTAATAAAGTGTACTAGTGAAATAGTATTAATCATATCGCTTTTGTCACACTACAACTGTAAAAATATTAATTTTTGAAGCTTTCATGTTTCCATATCGTCGTACAATATTTATTTTAACGGCTGCTTGAAAATGTCATATAAATTTGGATTTCGTTGCATTTTTGTTTTTGTAAAGTATTTGACCTAGTTCTGCTTTTGAAAGGTTAGGCTGGCGGCTTATTCATTCGGTAGTTGTGCGTCAATCTTGTTTGGTGTACTAATGTTTTGCTTATAACAATTTGGTTGCTGCAGGCGCTGGAACGAAAAATTCAACGGAAACATACCGAACTGTTGCCAAAATCGAATGTGGCAGCTTCGATATCAAAAGCATGTAGCATCAATGTAACTGCGAATGTTCAAGAAACTCTTAACGCCTACAAGGACAATACGTTGATAGGTTAGCTTTATGTGTAATAAATCTTTGAACCTGAAGTCCTCAACCAATAATCATTTGGGAATAATTTTTCAATCTATAGCATCTTTCCTCCGTACGCTCGCAACTGCACTATATGTAGGTTTCGAAGAGCTAATTGATAAAATTACGTCACTTTATTATAATTGGGATATCACCCTTCGTTGTTGATTTTTAGGGATTCTTTCTTTGGAGTAGTGATTTTTCTCACACAACTATTATTTTTGGCCAAGGACAGGTAAGAAATTGACCACTTTTTTGTGTAAACCTAAATTTTTTTGCAACCAAAAGTTCAAAAAACTGACTCCGATTGCTAGATTTATATGTTTAGTAAACGTGTTTCTTAACATTTCAGGTTAGAGCTCGTGTCAGACGCTTCGGATCAAAAAATGAACAATCAAAAGTGAGACAGAATCTGTCGTCTCATCCGAAGCCCTAGATATACGGTTGGACATTTTTTGCCAAGTCCGCTCTGAGTCAAATTTTAAAACAAACAATACAAAATTTGTAAATTAAAAAATAAATTTTGCGTCACTGTTTTTGCTTGCTGAAGGCGACTGATGGGCTTTTAGAATTATTTAACATACTGAACGCCTTGTGTAACTGATAGTATAGTGCTATTGCATGTGAACAAATATTGTGTTATAGACAAAGTAATTAAGTGAAATTTTTGTATGTTAGACTCACTGTTTTTTTCTGACATGTTGAACGCCAGTTGGCGCGTCCATAGTCTTAATCTTGTAATGCGGGAACTACTGCAAGATGTACGCACGAAGATAATTTAAATTAAAAGTCGTTTTGATTTGGTGTTCCAAAGCCAGTCGGACTTGACATATCCCGATTTAAATCGAGACCATTTAAATTGGTATGCTCAAGTAAATGTCGATTGAAATTGGCAAATCCCGAATAACTTCGGCCCAAATTAGGAAAAATGTCTTTTAAAGTCGGGCTTGTGGTGAGCTGCCGGATATAGTTTCTACTTTGTATTTGACTCCTGAAATTAGTTAAATTCGTAATACTTGCTGTATTATATCGTTTTAATAAATTTTCACCATGACAGTTTAATAACAAAGAACAACTTGAAAACACACACAGCCCGAATTGAAACGACATTTTGGGATCAAATTATTTTGGGCCGAAGTCATTTGGAATCCGCCGATTTAAAACATCATTTCCCTCAGCAAGACGATTTTAAACCACTCGTTATGAATCGCGAAAAGTAAAACCCGATATTGGGTTTGGCACTCCTAATCAAAACGACTTTTAATTTTAATCATTTTCGTGGGCACACCTTAAACTACTTCCCACATAATTATTTTACCGTTATATTTTAGGAGTGTCATGTTTGGTTGAGTATCACAGTCCAGAATTTCCGAATCCGGTTTATATGTGTGAGTTATGTTCTATGGAGTCTAACGCTGGTACCATTATTCCACACTTGATTGGTCGCCATCATCGTTTTAATTATGCTGTAAGTATTTAACACTATAGTAGATTGATTAGTATAGGTTTATAAGGAAAATAGTACAAATATACTGGCAAAAGGTGTTGAAGGCATAATATCCATGTTTTTCGTGAGCATGCTAGTTATCAGTATAATTGAAACGGAGCGAGCGGAGTTTCCACTAAAGTCGTTAGTGGGAAAATCATAATCTGTTTTTGTCTGTCGCTGTCTCTCATAACTTATCTTACGGTGGATCGATTTGGATCAATTTTTTGTTCGATTGTTTTGTTATGACGATATATCTTTAGTTGAACGCGAACAGCTCCGACTCCACCTCTCGATCAAAATCTCAAAAACAGGTTTATAAGGGTCATTCTCAAATATGGCTATACGTTTACTACTGTTTCGCAATTTATATCGCACGATACAAGCTTCCCATCGAAAAACGGGGACAGCTATGCCTGCGCCACTTCTTTGTAGCATCACTTCCTGGTCTCTGTGGGCCCGAATATGTTTCGTCGCCACTTTGCCGGAAATACTGATTTTTTTCAAATTTTGGCATGATATTGCGTGTATTTATCTTACAACGAGTGCCTAATAGGTTATCATGCACGCTAGATACGATGGTGTGGTATCTAAAGTTCGACTAAACTATGATACCTTTTTGTTTGGTTTCAAGGGTTTTAAGGTCCGCCAATACGATTTCAATAAAATGTAGTGTGTTTTCATTTGTTTCATTATGTATTACGCGCAAGCCATTAGGAGTGGTTTCCATATAGATTTTTCTAAGCGCGAAATACTAATATTTGACAACGTACAGTACAATGCGTATATTTCATGCCTTTTCAGAGGTTTTCAATGAGTTTAGGGATATCCCGATTTCGAGAATATAGCACGTCCTCGGTAGTTTGGTTATGTGCTGTGTCTATAGAGCATCAAGAAGTGTTTATATAGGGTTCTCGGTATGCTGAATTCGATGGTTTAGTTATCTCGGCAGCAGCACAAATGCCTCATGCGTTGTCAGTCGTTTTAAAAGAGTTTAGGGTCGCCGAGGGTTTATGTTTTTCAATAGATTTGAAATGTTTTAAGCTGATACATCAAACACAGCCTATTACAGGTGATTACTCAAAAAACATTATAAATGAAACCACACTCGTCTCGTCTTACTTCGCGTGGGAGATACTTGTATATAGAGCATCGCATATATCTGTAAGTAACATATATTTCGCCTGCTCTTGTTACTCTTCTAAAATGCTTTTAGCGACGTTGCAAAATTCTGTGTCCACTTTGAGTCGGGCTAAGAGAGTAAAGGAATAATCGTACTTGAAAGTTTAGGTTAGGGGCAGTGTGCCCAGTGTGTGGCAGAGGCAAAATAGATTTGGTATTAAATGGAGACCTATTATTGAATTGTTGCAATCCATGGTTATTTAGTTCTTCGTATATCGAAAATAAAAACTTAAATGTTTTGAGGTCGGATATATCTACGTAATGTAAATTCCTAGAAAAATTATTGTATGGTTTAACTGCAATCACAACTACTAATTTTTTACTAACACAACTTTACACACGAATGATCGTTGAATTATGTTACTATTTGCGTCTATGTATATTCGGCTTGTTCGAAATCAGCGGTCATGCAAGTTGTATAATAACCAAGTCTCCCATTATACCTGATAATAGCGGTCATGAAAAGCGAAATTTTGTTGCTTTTAAATTTCCCTTAGTGTTTTATTGTGTTTGTCAATCAATGCTGCCGAACAATAATATTTTGACGTTTTAGAAACGCGTTAATGGCACGAAAGGCTATAGTTTTGACCTTGCCGTCCCTAGCATGAGTACTGCTACCAAGCAGGAAGCAAGTGATCGTCTTTCAGTGATCGCAGATGCTATTTACAAGCAAGAAGGTATATTGAAATAACAACTGCTGCGTTCATTTACTATTGAACATGGTTTTGTAATATTGTTATGGCTTTTCGGAAAGTAGCCATGATCTTCTTGGTCAGGTGTGTCGAGGAGACTGTATTTATATAACGCAAGCGTGGTGGCTCAAGTAAAAAGCTAACTGTGATTCGGTTATGTTCATGGCCTATCGTGGTTTTTGATAGGGTATGTTCTATTTTGTTTGTTTTCATCAATTTTTGTGGTTTAAATTAAAATATTATGCGATCTAGGAAAAACTCAAAAACATATGAGAAGAAATTATGCTGGATATGTCTTTGTTTGTTAGCGCTTAAAATTCATGGGTAGGTTTCAAAAATGTGACATAATTCATATTATAGTTATAACAAGTCGAGCTGAGAACTCGTACGCCACTGGAGAATGTCCACCTTCCGATATTTTTGTTCCCCATATCCGGACCAGGGTGCTGTCATGTCCTGTACACAGTGATTGTATTCTGACGTTATGAAAATTATTATAGATATAATAAATTTCAGGTTCCGGCAAAGTTCAAGTCAGATTTGGCATACCTCCTCAGCTGTCGCAGTCCAGTAATGTGCATTCTAAGAACTATGGCGCAAAGCGCAAGATGATTCCACCTGGTAATGTATCCATTAAAGCAAACACCAAAGCTTGGAATCCAGGAAAAGGAATCGGAAGAAGTGCTAACAGCGACTTTGGAAGTAAATTTCTAAAAGGCGTCTTTGACGGGTTTCGTAATGGTTGACCAGTATTGGTTGCTTATCAGTAATCTTTAGAAATGTTATATTATATATACATTACCTACAGGAAATGGCTTGTTCGTTTGTTGTTTTTCGAGTCTTGTTCCAGGTTCTTCAATGTTTTTCTAGTACAGCCGTGCTTAGAAATAAAAGCAAATTTTTCGCGAATCGTTCGTGAATAGTTTGCGAAAAATGAACAGCTGTTTTATGTATGAGCGTAACTGTATGTGGCCGACCGTTATTATGAAATCAGACTTGTAAAAGAAAATAATATATAGCGGAAATGCTAATGAATTAAAATTGTGGGAATCCGTAAAAATGAACTTTTTTCGACCATTTTTGGGGGCTAAATAGAAGGGGCCGTCAAAAAAAATTTTTTTGGGGGGGGGCAGCACCTCTGGTTTGGAGATTGCATCTGTGGACAAATTTGACTCAATAAAATTGACTTCTTTTAGGGTGACAATTTCTGCAGATTATATGCGATGTATCTTCATTTAGCTTCACAGTTATGGCAGTATGCCGTATAATATTATAATGCCATGATAGGATTGTGCGTCACTAGTGTGACTTAAATCTTTCAATAATAAATTATAGAGAAAAGTTCTCCGAAATCGAAAATGGCTGCAGCTGGAAAAGGCCGAGGAGTTGGACCAAAATCAAAGCAAATTCCGAATTCAAGCGACGATGGCGGTCTTTTGGGGTTTGGAGCCGGAATAGGGAATAAACCGTCCGCTAAAATTAAAGGTATGAACCAATGGTCTCTAACAAGTTTTGGGCTAATGTTTTAATATTTATGCCAAAGAAGATATGTCAAATGATGTGACTGTATGCCGAATCAATTGTTTCTGTTCGCTTGTTGCTCGCTCACCCCTAAGGCGACAGTCAATTGTGGCGAGTGTTGTATTACTGTTCATTATACACTTCGCTCTATTCAAAGGGGACAGTCATTTTTGGCGCAGTAATGGAAGTATTTAAATCTTGTTTTTACGACGGTTTGCTAAAATACAAAACAATAAGCATATTACTCTCAAGTACTTGAGCCTGGTTTGCTGCGACTCTTTCGGCACTGAAATTTTTGCCGTTTGGGCAGCTTCTCTACTCCAAAATTTTGATTTCGGTTAGAATGGTCCTGTGATGCGTCCTTATTGTTGTCTGATTCGCCGCCATAATGTAAAACAATGAAAAACAATATCCACTAATTGGTAAGCCAACAAATTGTTTTTGAAAACCAGGAGTGGGTGTAGATAAAACAGTGCATATTAGCCTTAATTAACCAAGCGCCATGTAAATATATGAAATCCGAAACAAGGCTGTAAATGCTATATATAAATACTGCAGATATGCAGAAATGTACTGTAAAGAATAATTGGTTGTGCTTGCATATTTGTGGACTGTAATAGCTACTCCCCTGCACAGCTACAATTTGCTACGAGTACCTTTTAGCTAGGTTTCAAACGAATGCTAGGAGCTAGTTAGATGTGGTTGACATACTGCTAATATAACGTTATGAAGCAAAGTATATCAGTCAGAGACTTGGCAATCTCGATCTCGATACTGTCGAAGAAAGGGTTTCAAATTTGTTAGGTCTCAGTAAAACATAAATCTCGGGGCTTCGTTGAGTACAAAAGTCTAGGGGTTTTCTACGGTATCGGACTCGGCGGGGTTCGACCGATCCATTTGTAGGACTTTTTAACCGAAAAATGTTCTACATGGTGCAGTCGCATTATATATTGCACATTATATACTTTGTACTGCGGTAAATACGATACAACACGTATATAATACACTACGCTCTCCAAATCGGGGACCTATTTTCAAGTGCTCCCTGGCAAAAGTCGAGCCCCCGGTTCGTGTCCTGTGGCAAACTTTGGGCTCTCCCTGTCCATCGCCTCTTAGCAAAATTTTCAGCGAATTGAGAGCCCAGATACATAAATGCCGATGGGACCGAAGGGTCGGGCCCCCAAGCCAAATCTACCGCACGGTTCTTGAAGGCTGTGTACCCGTTCGTGAATCTCCTCCTGAAAGGTCGACACCCGTGTCCCCTCCCCCGCTGCGGCGGCAGGAATCTCGCAAAAATTGGCAAAGACTAAGATAAAGTAGGAAAAATTTACCGCAAATTGGTAAAAATTTTGGGAAAATTTAGTAATATAAAGAAAAATTTTGAGTTCCTAAAGATTTCAAAAACTTATTCCCCTGGTCGACTATCTGTCTAGCTCCTGCCCTTCTTAAGCCGACAGACCTTCGACACCTATTATAACAACATGATGAAGAACGACAAGCTTTTCCCCACGATATATAGACACATATAATCACAAAAACATGCGAGATAAAAGGTGCTGTTCCCGCTGTAAAAAACCCGATCTGTTTTGGACAAATTTTAAGACAGACCAGAAGCTGCAATAAAACCGCAAATTTTAAAGCAGTCGGATTGCTTAAAGTGTTGCGACGTAAATTTGAGCAACCTAGTTAACGTATTGCACGTATATTCATCATAATATATTATGCAGCAACTACTGTAAGATGCGTACACGAAGATATTAAAAGGATTGCTAGAATCGATTCTGTATATAGACTATTTTTTCACCCATTTTGCTAGAATCGAATTTACGGATATAAATATAGGCAAAATCAAGTCAATCAAGTTATTCTAAATCGAAATTTCTAGAATTTATTCGACTCTTATACACAGCATGACCTCAAATAAACTTTAGCAGAATTAATTATACAAAAACACAACAAATTATCCCCATTTTATTTAAGGTGGCGTCCTTTCTAGTAGAACTGATTCTGTCTAGAATTGATTCGAGCATATATTTTTACCATCTCGCTGCACACATCTTAGAGTGGCACGCATTAAATTGAGTTCCACTGACACGACACGTGAACGGAGCTTTTGCTGATGGCGCTAGGTGTAAAAATTGCGGTTTCCTTCTTTGTTGCCTGTGGGTGTAACTTATCGGGTGCATGCATTTCGATAGCAAATGTGATGAGCCTGGTTTTAAGTTTTTTGCTAAATCTGGCCATAGGGATGGCTGTGTTTTGCGATCTTTATGTCCTTACAGAAACGTTACTTCACCACCTTCCGGATTCAGTTTCTGTAAACCTACAAGTACTGGCACAACAGTTTTTTTGTGAAACCACTAACTGGGTTGCTGTGGGCCGGAATATGTTTCGTCGACCCTTTGAAAGAAATATTTCGGCATGTTATTGTGTGTTTGTGTCCTACCTTATCAAGTACGCTGAATGTTATGGTTCAAGTTCTGCAGGATATATCTTACGTTTTCAGGGGCATTAAGTGCTTTAGCGTCGGCAAATTTTATTTCTAAAATGTACTCGCCAGAGGTGACTGACGCATTTCGACCGAGTAAGTTTAAGTCTGTCATGAGCGAGTAATTCGCTCGAAATTCCGAAACTAAAAATTAATAAATTCTGTTTTTACAACAAAATTCTTTCCAACGGCTCGCGAGCAAGTCTCGCACGTATACCAGTCTTCTTTGGCGAGTACTGTAGCATGTCCTCAGTTGCTTGACTGTGCAGGGCAGCAACAATGGTATACACATCATAGGTTATTCGGCAGGCTGAATAGGATGGCGCAGTTTTCTAGTGTCTATTATGTAGTTTTCTTCGGTTTTAATGTCCGTGAACCCTATTTTTAGATTATAGTGTCTCTTCAGATGTGTGCTTATGTGCTCGAGAATATTCTATACATAGGTTTACGTTAAGCTGAATACGATGGTTTGGCTATATAAAGACCAGCACGAAAACATTGGTTCTCAATGAGTCTGCTAGCGAACCCGATATTCCGAAAGATTTTAGTCTATCGTCAATCAGTATTTGGATATGACTTGTTTTCTGCGCCTAGGGCTGTGGGTGGTCTTTAGGGCTGGACAATGTTCACACAACACATTTTAATAGGAGACAGAGTAAAACACCAGTAAAGCTAATAGTTCAAGCTTGGAATGTTTCTTAGCGACCATGCTGCTCCGTTTACACACTTATTTGCGGTTCGTATGTAAAAAGGAGTAATAGTGTGCGACACCATAAAGGTATGATTGATTATAGTTGCATTTGCAGGGAAGAAGAAAGACAAGCAACCTAAAGGCAATGCCAACATGATTCCAATCGGGAGTCGGCAGGCGGCTGCTGGACCTACGAGTTTGTTTTCGGCAATAGTTGATAAACCGAAGCCACTGGCTTCTGCTCCACCTACAGCAAGCTTTTCCATATCCTCGAGCAGTAAACAAAACAGCTTAGCGTATGCTTACTACGATGACGGTTACGACGAAGTTACTGGCGGAGATTCTTTGTACAAAAGTTTTGGTAGTTCAAACTATTCAGCGGCATCAAACAAAGGAATTCTTGGTTTTGATGAACACGGACAATCGTATGACATTGATACTTCGGCTCAATTTGCGGTACGTGTAACATTTTCTTTGAAATTGCGAAAAGATATAGACCCTAGTTTCATAATCGCCACGATAAACTTCAGTTTATATTAAAGTCGATCACTTTTGTGAGATTGTGTGTTGTTGCATATTTCTTTCACACAACAATTGGAGCATTATTTATTTGTTGCGGTCACAGGACATGTTGGCACCAATAAAATATAGATTCTTCAAAATTATGTCGCTGTTTTCTTTATTTCTGATGAATTTACATTATTATTTGTCAGTTTTGTATTCTGTATACTGCTGGTGAGCTGGAATATGGTTTCTTATATCCGGATGTCCGGGTAAAATTGTGGGATATATCGGAAATCCGGATTATGTTTATATGGACAGCCAAAATACTTTAAATACGAGCTTGTTTAAACAGTATATTAGACTTTGACAAAATAACTACTACAGCTGTATTTTAATGACGTATATATTAAGCATTTGAGATATACAAACATAGGATTTGATAGGATGCTTTTGCACCAATATCTGCGGTATAAAAGCTTACACCAAGCCCACAATTAAGCATTGGTGAGCAGTATTTAAGTTATAGTAGATAATATTTCAATTTAATTTATTCAGAATACAATAAAAATTTTAGATATTTTTAGTATCTGGTGGATCTCGATGGTGTGCCCCAGAGCCTACAAACTTAACTAGAATTCCTAACACTACAAAGTCGCCTGATAGCGGAATTGTCCAAAAGTTGCAAGTTAATCCAAGCGGCCGTGGCTAGATACGTAATTTCTGGTAATAAACGTGAATTTGTGGCATCTGAACATTTATTTTATTTTAGAACTTTTCAGGGCAATAGTTTAAAAATCTAGCTAATCGTTTAAGTTAAATTTTGTGTTCGAACTATGAGATGTTTCTGAAAGCAATATAAACTAACCAACTGAAAACAACCTATATTCTCGAAATTGGGTTCGTCAACCGTAAACCCATTGAAACCTAGTGGAAAAGTATAAAACCTCGATGCTAGAGTGAGTCTATAATATAACATCATTATATTACAACAATACTATCATAATTATTTAACGTAGCGAAAACCATTATTGATGCTTTGGAAGGGATACATAACCGAGCAAATGACAGCAGACTACTTTCTCAAAATTTAGTTTGTAGACGGTACACCGGCCTAGGTAGTGGTCCCACATAAGGTTATGTTCAGTACAGTTGCAGATCACGATGAGCTGATGTGTTCTTTGTTTTTTGATGGGAAGACTGGTCCCTGACATTATGAACTGCGAAACAGCGGGACTTGTGTTTCCAGACATTTAAAACTGTTTTTTTTTGCTATTTTGACACTCAACATTGGTTCGAAGATTTTAACGTACTATTAAAACGCACATTGTCATCACTTTTTATAGCAAATTAAAAATTTGGAAATCCCCGCACCCGTAGAAGAGTTATGAGTTACACCGACAGACAAAATGAAATTTTAACGGTTTCCTTCATTTCGCCTGTTGTGGCAACTCCGCTCGCTACGTTTCAATAAGCTGTCATCCAGGGAGTAAACGGAATTCCGGTTCCGGCGTAAATCGTGTTCCGGTTGGGGTTCCGATAAAGGGCAAAGACCATACCGGAAACGTAATTCCGGTTTATAATTTTGCTTGAAATTTTCAACATTTTTGCTTCATCTGTGGTCCCTACATATTTAATATGTATACAACGATCAAGTTCCAATACAACCAATTAAAAGAAAAGATCAACTCAGCAAGTTGACGTGGGAAACGTAAGTAGGGCACAATTTGAGTAGGGATTTTTCATCCTAACCTGCAGGAGTTTGTTAACAACACAAAGTCAGGTCGATGCTTGTAGCAGCTATTTTACACATTTAGAAGTCTGCGGGGTATGTTCGAATTAAACCGTCCAGCTCGGTAACAGAGTATGGATTACGTAGAAGTACTTAGCGTAAGTTTGGCTAACATAAATTGCGTCATGCACCAGCCAGTGCGCTTGGAAACTTTGTAAATCAATCTACATTAAAGTAAAGTAACATTATCTGCAACACAGCCAGAAATAGCTTTCTTAGCAATGACCTGTATTTATCGAAACTGTGCGAGTAGTATCACAGTTTGTCTTACTTATAGCATTCTGATTAGAAAGTGATCATCATTTTCATCTAACTGACGGTCACCGTTTGCACATCGCTAGCCTAAACAGTGTCTCTGACCACTGATGTGACAATTACCTTCTATTATTTTCTCTTAGAACCATATAAACCAATAATTTCAACTTTCCTACGGAACAACGTGTAACAAACGTAGGTGTAGTAAAGGGATGCGACTGCAGACAGAGCGAAAATGTTTATTCTGCGCTCCATGCGTTGTAAGCAACGCATCATACACAAGGGTGTATAGTAAAAGGTATTTTTTGCTCTGGGTGTCCAAAAACCGACATATTCGTCAATAAATTAACATTATTAGCTTCCGCAGCCTCTTTAAGGTTTCAGAAAGGCAATAATGTCATCGCAATACATTAAGTTTAATGTAAAGGTTATTTTCAAAACATTTTTTCAACCTACTATACCTTTATTTTTTCCTTCATCTGTTTTACTATATATAAGTTTCGAAGACAAGGTTTCGGTTCCTGATCCGGTTTAAATGGACGGTTCCGGTTCAAATGAGTTTCGGTTCTGGTTATTCCCTGCTGTAGCTCCAAAAATCAAATTCAGAATAATTATAATAGATGGCCAAAAAGCAGTAAGAGTCTCAAAAGGTTGTAAATCTGGAAAACGCGAAATTTCAACGGGTTTTTCGGGTACATACATGTTAAAAATGTTCGAAAATGTAAAAACGGCAGATTATTATCAAGTCTAAATCTTTGCGTAAATGTATTTTGACAGTAGTAAGTAAATACCGTATGGTAAATTTGTTAAGTTGGTGAAACGACAATAAAAGAACGCGAATCTTGTAGTTCAACTAACCGTTAAGCCAGAACAGTCAACCGAAGTGCCTTCGTTGTCACCTTATTTGCCTTAACGCAAATATATACACTATGTAAATTGATCGCATAAAGCCATGATAGTATGTATATCCAAAAACAAAATCTCTTCTCAAAAGGTTGCAGGCAGAAAAACATAATCTCGTACACAGCGTTGTTTCTGCATCCTCGAGTCAATCGTTTGTGGCTTCTCCACCATTAAACTTTAGCAACTAGTTTTTGGATATCTGGATATTCAGACGTCGCGAATATTCGGACATTAAATCGTATCCGGAGATTCAATCCGATCAAAGCTGTATACGAAATCGCATACATATATTATGCCGTAAATTTAGCGCTTAAACGTTTTTAACAAACATGTTATATGCAATAACCAAGTGGTTAAATGACAAAACTACCGTTTGATGCTGCTCGGAATGTTTTGTTAGCTTTGTATAATACTCAGAACAAGAGGACCGACAAACTGCACAGTACTCGTTACAATAATTGAATATCACCTTACGAGCGAGCCAGCAGAGTGCGAGCAACAATTAAATTTTAAAACTTAACAGCATAATTATATTTTCCCAAGAATATATTGCGAGCAGCGATATGTTGCCACGAGTAATGTATTATGTTTGTTTATTAATACCAAGAACATATAATTCACCAAGGTTTGCTAATCATTGATAATATCTACTATATTATAGTGAGCTGGTATGTTGCCGATAACGGACAGTACTCGCTGCAATAACAAATTTGCTTTTATTTGTATCCGTAACTGTATGTATTTTAGTGTATCGCGGTTAGTTATAAGCCACAAAATCGGGGGAATGTGTTTGCCTTTCTACTTTAAGTTAAAATTTCATGGTTGCAATTGGCGAACACCCCTAGCTGTACTTGCAACCTTGTTGTATTTGTTGTATTTTTTAAACTTGTTGATCATCTTGATTTGAATATTGTTCAATAATTGTTTATAAAATATTGAGAGTGCAATCAATATTTGTTTCCTTTTCTTATTTTACTATTATCTGACTGAAAGAAATTTAACTATGTGCCATGTTTGATTAGCTGAAAACAAATACATAGATGATTCGTCTCGTGTTTATACAAGTTCAGCAGGCATCTTATCTTTACAACTTTGCACGAACATTATCAAACACTATACATTTTACTCCAAGGGTTCGTTATGTATTAGTAACAACAATTATATGTTATTCCAAAATATACATTTAAAGTTAAGGCGTGTTCACACGCTCAAATTTTTTGTTCAAATTTTGTGTTCAAAATTTGAAGGCAATTTTTAAAGGAAAATAGCGACGTTTCAAAGTTTGAGATGAAAATTTTATCTCAAACTTTTTCAGGTAATGTATCTCATCGATGATTGACTAAAGGCATATCGTTGGAAAGTTTGAACTGTTTTCACACGTTCAAACTTACCAAAAATGCAAAAAAATATGCTTTTAAATTTTGAGCAAAAAGTTGAGCGCGTGAACACGCCTTTAGATAACAACTGCATTTAAAAATCATAAATAATTTGCATTCACAGGCATTATTGTTTTCAGTATTAAAGCGCGCGATACAACAAAGGACATTGGTGACACTATCCAGAGCCAACCAAGAAAAATATTTATTGCCTCAAATCAGCAACTGCTATTTTAATTCATGAAAGCAAAACAAAAAAAATTTTTTTCCAAAATTTGGTTCTCGGGAACGTTTTCATGCCTTGTAATGTTACATTTTGCATATAGTGGTATCACGATCAGTCATTTTATGAAAAGACTGACGTAATCTTAAAGGCCTGGACTAAATACTTAGATTCTCGTCGGTCGCTATAATAGTTCAGCTTAAACCAAGCTTAAAAAGAACCGATCTCAAGCAAACTGTGAACAGCTTGGTGAAAATTTAAGATATAAAACTATTTGGACAATTAACGAATTGACGAGATTCATTTTATGGTGAGCAGTGTAAAGTGGTAGCTTCAAACCAAGGTGTTTTTTGGGTATTTTATTGGGTATTTACCCAACGAAATTTGAAAATACCCAACAATATTTGAAAATACCCAGAAAAATAACCACTGTTTTGCACATAGGTCTCGAAAAAATAACACATTTTTTATTCGTTCCTTCGTATTTTAGTCACAAACTTATCCATTATGATATTCAATACAAAAACTATTAAATTTGCTGTATACCTCTTGACATAAGAATAGTACTTAATAATGAATTATTTTAAATGCATAAATCACTATTAAAAATATCCTTTAGTTGTACATAAAATATTTAAGTAAAAGTGTAAGTTGTTATCAGCAATATTGCAAAAACAACCTATACTGACCTATAACTAGTGTAGAAAAATTTTACCCAACTTCTTCTGAAAATACCCAGCTAAAATCGAAAATACCCGGCGAAATACCCAGATTCAAATTTTGAAAAAAAAATCCCTGCTTCAAACTAACTCATTTGATCACTTTAAACGGATGTTTTATTTTGTCATGCGGATAACTACGATAAGATGTGTAAAGCGATATGGTAAAAATGAAATACGAAAACGTCGTTTTAAAAAGAATGAATTTCATTTCAGGTTTTTTGGAACCAAATTTAAAATCAACTCATTTTATATCGAGAACCGCAATTAAAACCTTTTTTAGTTTTACCATATTTATGCACACATCTTGTCGTAGTTCCCACATAAAGCTTAATATATTTTTCCAGGCCACACGTTGAAAGTGTTTGATTTTTCCTGTCTGGGTATTTTCAGTTTTTCGTTTAACTAAGTGGCAGAGCATATTGTGAGTAGAGACCAAAATATTTGTCCTGTTATATTGGGAATGACCAAAGTTTGTTGTTAGGTTTTGTTTTACGATCGAACATTATTGTATTAAATTTATTTGTTATTCGAAGCAATAGCTGATCCAATTCGTTAATTTTAATAGCAATCTTAAATTTATTATAAACCCGTTTTATCTGTTTTAGACTGATAATAACAACGAGGATCCAGCTAGAGCCAATTGCAATGCAAGTATGTACAGTCGATTTCGAGGAACTAATGCGTCGTTTTTTTCAAAGCAGCCTACACGAGCTAAAGCAGCCAAATATAAAAATCTTGGAAGCGGTTTTTTGGCATCGGCAGCTGCTCGCGGATAGTAAGTATATGCCATTTGTCACCGCATAATGCTCCAATTACGGTCAGAAATATAAAATCGTTTGTGAATATTGTTTGCGAAAAAATTAACATTCTGTTCTTTTGTTATTAGCGATTTAATCACAAAACTATTTGCTTTTATTTCTGTCTGTAACCGTATTTTGCTATCTATTGACAGTATTAGTATGCCGTTTATTTCTAATCAGAAATGTCGAATAAACATCGATCATTTTGTCGAGGATTAAACAAATCGACCATATATGTACAATTCCTTACGCAATGACTCGACATATAAAATAATCTTGATTTGTATCATTATGTATAAATAAAT
>JASANE010007197.1:0-38406 GCA_030248225.1 Trileptium ribeirensis | reverse complement strand
AACTGTTATATGTATTGGAATATCTACTTTACACGTGAGGCTAAATGTGATAGAGAAATGATCTGAAGTAGAAAAAGGTTCATCACATTCAACACTAGGTATATTCAGTGCTGATGTTGTGAACACTAAGTCTAAAAAGTTGTTGGCTCGAGACGGAAACTCTACGAATTGAGTTAAACCGCATTCAGTGACGCCATCAAAAAATTGCAAATCTTCACACTTATTCGAACATGTACCGTTTAACCAGTCTATTTCCGGAAAGTTAAAGTCACCAACTATTGTAACAGGCCAACTAACATCGCAGACATTTCTTATACATTTAGCGAGTTCATTACAATAAACATATCCCGAGCTGGGTGGCCGATAAATGCAAACAATGCGATGGTTTGATGGAATTAGTAAATCAGCAGATACTATTTCAATGTCTTCATCAGAATCGCACTGTTGTATAACGTGCTTAATGTTTTTAGATATAAAAAATAGCAACACCACCTCCTCGCCTTCCGACTCGATCTTCTCTGACAACATTAATGTCTAATGGTACCAATAACGGATCCGGAATTTCGAGAATTAACCATGTCTCTGTAACGGCAATTATGTCATGTTGTTCAGTTTCAATCAAGGCGTATAAGTTATGTGACTTATTGGCTAAGCTGCGATCATTGAAATATTTTCCGTCTATAAGCCCGTTGGTGGTGTAAGCTTTTTGTTTTGCTCCCTTAGTTAGTTTACCTGAACAGTGACTTTGTTGCCGTTACTGGTGATGGTATAGTCTATTTGGTGGCATTTTCCACGTACGAGTCGCCCGTCCGCATTTCGCTCACATTTTTTAAATACTACGAGTTCTTCATTCACAACTACATAGCGGTCGTGATTGTTCTGTTGATGTTCAGCAGCATCGTTTAGTTGGTTGGCTTTAAGATGCAGCGCTGCGCTGTTCTTACGTTCATTTAGCGACATAGAGCGTCTGATATAAATGTTATTAAGGCTCAAATTGTTCTTTAGTTTCGTTGCTTGCTGCAATATAGATTTGGCGACGGTTGACGATGGCAGTTGTACCTTCAGTAATCGGGGGGCCCTTCGTGCTTTCGTGGGTAAGTTGGATCGGTTCGGCGGGTTCAGCAAACCCATTTGAAATACTTGACAAATTGACGCTGACGGGTCCAGGGATTTAATTATAGATGTTGCATCGTTGAGGGCGTTACCATTTTCTGGGAGAGCAGCAATAACGACCGCTCGACGGTGGTTGTCGTCGTCAGCTTGTTGCGGTTGGATGATTCGACCTGGCGGACCAGCGTCGCGTCGAGCAATGTCAGCGTAGTTTGGGGACGTGACGGCAACAACTTCGTCGGTCGAGGTGCCAATTGCGGTCGATGCTGCCACGACAGCGTCCGTTGTCGCCGATGTTATCTTCTCGATTGTCAATTCGACAGCTGTTGTGATCGCTGTGTTCAGGTTTTCTTGTAGCGTATCGAATCGTTGCTCGAGGCGTTCGATGCGCTCGGAGTGGCCGGAACCTGAGAGATTGTTGGCTCTCATCTGTTCAGCAATTTGTTCGCACCGTAAGCATATAACCAGCAGACCGTTGTACGAAGCGATGGTTGGGACTAGTTTAAGATCAGCCGGTCGAAGAACGCAAGCGTAGTGTAGCCAAGCACCACATAGACCACACTCGAAGCATTTGTAAGCGCAGTCATTTTGACATTCGATGCAAATCGCGGAGCGAGGCGTCCCAGTCTTGTTTGTGAGGGCGTTTGCCTTTGTTTCGGGACCGCTGCGGTTAGTCGTCAGGGAATGTCGCTTGTCGCCAGGGGACATTTTGGGGTCCAGTACATTTTGGTAACAATAATTGTTAATGGTTATGATTTATTGATAAAATTTTGGTAACAATGATTGTTAATGGTTATGATTAATTCAATTGATTTTAAATTAAATAGCGACTGAATGCAGATGCTTCAATTGTCGAAGTGCCTATCTTCAGAAATTTAGCAACAGTAGCAATTTAAAACGTCCTTAGACAATAATTTGTTATGCACTATTTGTCTGGTGTAACGCACCAGAAACGCATTCACCTTTAGTCTTCCTCCTAAAACTGAATGCAATTGGGTTAAAACCATTTTAAGCATAATTATTTCAAATTTTACGCCTAAGTTGTGTTGAAAATTTAGGGTCCTTATTTAGCAGAAGTATGCTAAATAATTAAATTTAGTTACAATAAATAAGTAGCATATGTCACTACTTAATGTTTAGCAAAGCAAGATATTTACATATGCTTAAAAATAGCACAATACTGCTAAATATTCAGCATAAAATTTTTGAGTGTAAATAGTTTGAGCGGCAATGACTGAGGTTACAACTAAGTGTACATATAAGTGTGGGATTGTCTAGAGCTGCTGTTGGTGTAGTTGCCATTCCTGCCATTTCAGCTATCTGTATAAGTGTCCGGCATTTGATCATACTGAATTGTCTCAGCCTGAATGTTCAAAGCAGTTTTTCTTGAAAGATTTTTCATGAAGTTATCTTATGGTCGTCCGCTATAATATATTTTTATTCAGAGCAACGTTCGCAATTACGCCTAAAGTATGCTAGTGTGCAAACATTCTTACCACCTGCACAGATATCATAGGTCCGAAGTTTCGGGGAAGTAGCCTAAGCCGTAGCCTGGGCCTCGCGGGGGGTGACTGGGTCGGGACACTTGCCAGTGGGGCTGGCGTTTCGCGCAGAAAAGGGGCCGACATCTCAGAGAGAGTAGGAGCGTACCTCTTAAGAACATGTATGACCACCCAAGTACTGTATGCCTCCACATAAATGGCATAGCTCATTAATAACGGTCACTGATATCAAATGGGAACAGCGCACAATTCAACACGGTGCCTTGACTGAGATGATCGATTGTTCGTACATTGTTATTAAACAATCGAGCAACAGTTCTTACATAGCTCAATATTTGTGTTCCTAAACTAATTTCAATTCTTTATACTTTTGTGATATTACATAGTGTCTTAGAACTATCATGTCAGGCTCAAAAATTAACATAATAGTAACGCCAAAATACATAGTCTGACGGCTAAGTGCGTTGCTACAAAGTATGTAATATTATAACAAGTAATAAATAATACTGTCGTGTTTTAGATTAATATTCGAACAGTAATTCGGTGTTGCTCGTTCAACAAAACTTAATCAGATAGGGACTAAACAATCATTCCAAAGCATGGCAATGCCTATAACCTTACACCCAACTACACAGTGATAGTTTGTATGGGTTGTTGGTACAGACAAAGCAAGAGGAAAAGACATGGATATGTATCTCTCAGCAGATTTCTTGTGGCGAAATTTCCCGAATTTAAGATGAAATGTCGTCCAACATTGCGCCTGTTCGATGCGCAGGTGTATTAGACAACTATCTAGTACCCACTAGTAGTTACGTTCTTACCTTGGGATATTAACTCAGATCACATAGCCAGGAAATGCTTGTAACAGAATAAACCGGTTTTGATATGATGGACTTCGAAAGTTTTTGACCGATCCTATTAAGATACATATTATATTTCACATAACCAATTATGATAATATTTAGACAAACTCATCTTTAACTCTCGGGTTGTTACGATTCTGTAAATATTATATATATAATATATATGTCCTTTGTTATATAAAATCAGGGTTTATACTCTCCTCGCGCGTCAGCCAGCATCAGAAAAGACTATCCGCCAAGCTTTAATCAGTAAAATACAGAGGTGCCTCGGCCGGGAAAATCAGAACTACCGTGAAAACTACCGTGAAAATTGGACTTCAGCTGATGTTTTTGAAAACCCAAAAAGTAATAAGAAATATAATGAACCTTGTTATGAAATAAAAACTACCATTCAACTTTTCCCTGGAATGATATATATAATTTGAAAACAAATGCGAATTCATGTGTACCAGTAGTATCATACGTTTAGCTAAGGCGCAGCCAAAAGTAGCAAAAGGAACAACTGCAGAGTATAAGTTTTATACAGCGCAGTATTATGGGTTATCTTTCCTTTGTACAAAGTTGTTCAATTAGTACAAGTAAGGTCTATTTTCGCAATTATACTGCATTAAGGCCTAAAGGCACCGTGGAGTTTATTGTTTTACTCCTTAGGAATGGTTATCCGAATTCACAAATATCAAATCTCCAAAAATTTGAATAAGCTTATAATTTTAATTTAAATACCAAATTTAATGCTTTGATGAAACGCGTATAGCTTAACTGAGAAGCACACTGACCTTAATTTCGATAAGTACCTCATCCAATATATGCTAATTTGGAGATTTAATACGACAAGAGTTTATACTCAACAGCTCATAACTCACTAGTTGCAGCACAAAACTGCTGTTTCCATACATAACATAATATTAGTGTTGTGTTGGGAAAGAACACTGCAAAATACTAATCTATTGGATGGATTTACATCTGAATTTACGAAAATCGGCATCGCCTTTCCATTTCCAATCAATGTTAGACCAGCGAAACGCGGTTGAATCAAAGTCAACAACACGTTGTTATAGGTCACAGAAAGATGCATTTACTAAATTCAAACATAAACACGGTGCAGGTTGTCATGTATTAAATGAACCTGCTAAATTTGCTACTTTCAATTACAGCTGATTAAACTATTACCAAATTATGACAGCGTGGTGGTATTTGGTGTGGGGTATTAATTACCTTTCAGGGTATTCTGGAGATTTGTCGACTAATTGCATGGATTTTGAGAGAATACACAAGAATAAGTGGGTAGTCGATACTTCCCCAAAACCTTAAGATGTAGCTCATACGTCTGCAGCGAGACTAGCAAATAATTCTACAGAACACCTTGGCCCTGCTTTCTTTGAAAGTAATCCAAATTAACACCACGTTGAAGTACGACTTTGTGGTAAAGATTAAAATCGTTGGCGTTTGTTCGAAAAATAGAGAAATGATTTCTTTTCAGTCTTGTTTAGCAAAAATGCCACACAAATGACAGTCGCCGTATTATATGCCTCGACTCACAGCGCTAGCTATGGTATGAAATTATCTAGAATTACGCTATGCAAACATTTGCTTAATGCTAATATATAAATAACACTACATCTTTAAAGACACTGGAAATGTAACAATTATTTCACCAATATTTGCTGCGGATACAACTTATGTCTTTCGCCGTGAATAAGACATATTTTTCTTGCTAAACACTAGACACATAGGCGTAAACCCACAAAAGTCCTGTAGATCAGCCCACCTCCCGAAATTCCAACGCCTGGATCCACAGTACCTGGTGGACCCCCTTGCAAGATTCGCGGCCATAATAGTACATGATGATGATGATGATGATTTCGACCACAACTAATGTCATCAGTGCTTAATTCACACTCCGAAGTTATTTTTAATAAGCATATAGAAGCTTTTTTATATCATTTCTATCGCGGTCTCAAAATTGTGCAAAAGTAACTATGCTAAAGCAACAGACACCGATTAAAGTTAAAAATGAAGATTATTATATGTATTCAATTCCTGAATAGGTCTTCAAAACATGACTTGAGTTAAACCCCAATATTTCGATGGATTGACGCCGCTCAATACACAACCGAGTTTTCGAAAATAAAATTCCGATTTACTGATAGTTAAATACTCGACTAGAACTAAGGAGACAAAATAAACAACGTGTAAATTCATGAGTGTAGCAGGTTTTATCTGCGATTTTCTACATGTCAACGCATGAGATTCTGCTAACCCGAACAGAACACTATCTGCTAGCTAATCAAAGATGTTATCACATCAGATACAAGCAACATTGACTGGCTTTAAGAAATAGAAATTAATTCGTTTTTAAATAAATGTCGATTTTGATCGCTCTTAGAGCTTGAATATTTTTCGCTATGACGAGCACACATCATCATATACTCCCAGAATCAATATATGTCATTGTATTTAACCCAGTAATGGTTGTTGTTAGCAAATTTGGAACTGTGATGCGCTCGGAATTGCAGAGATATATTGTTACATTCGATTCCTAGCGCCGACTCGAGTTTGTCAAATATTTACATAATTGGCAAATCATTTCGGACGTTAAAGGGTTAAAATAATATTTAGGTTTGTTAGTTTGTCTTATAAAGCCACAGTATTCTCCCTATCTTAAACAAACCAGAGCCCATCTCTGTTTTAAACGACGTCGTTGAATCCCGGATTCGATTTTGGCTAAATATTTTGTGTTCATCTCCTTCATCATGCCAGACATGTGTCGAAAACAGGCCTTTGCTTTGATTGATTGCCGCGTCTGCAACAGCTATGCTGTAGAGTTTGTGGCACTGACATGATAATAGCAATGATAATTGGCAGCGATGACAATTTATTTGGCTTTTGCGCTTCGATTCAACACTTTGGTTGAATGTTTCGTTGAAAATCTGTCTAAATCAAGTAGTTGTTGACATTTTGACTCTACGCCAATTTGTGCCAAGTTCCTTCAATCCCACTCATAAGGTTGTGTAAGGTTTCCCGATGTGTGGTCTAATGTTTACTAATGGGATAAAGGCACTGAGGGAAATGTGTAAAGTTTACGAAACTCTTCATACGCTATATTGTAGGTACGTATCTTTGTTTTCTCTCTGCTCTGTAAATCACAAAAAAGTTTCTTTTGTTTTGTCTGACATAGCGTGCCACTGATATAAAGCGTGTTATTCCAATTTACGTAGTAGGCTGTTTTTGAGTTTTGAAAATCTGTATGCGATAATATTAGGTATACGAGCCAATGGTAACTACGCAGAATTTTTCTATTACAACCACGTAGTATTAACACATCTCTGAATAAGTGTCCTCTGTGTGAGAACTGCGGTTTCCTACTGACTTCGATACGATATATTAAAAAACTTCAAAGACTTACTACTTCGTCGAATTTAGGCTACAAAATTCGGCTGGCTTCAAAATTGTAGTCTATAACCATATGCAAAGTTATTTAGGTGTTGAGTTTCCTGATAAATGGCTTCTGGTACTACTAGCCTTAAAAGCACTAGGAAAAATGGACTACTAATTTCTTCGTGCTTGTCTTGTCATACAACAACAACAACAATTAACAACAAAAATCTGATATTCGGTGGGACGTTGTCGGCTTTGGACCATCTAGGAGAGGAGCGTCCGACCAGCCGACGGAAATGTGGGTTGAATATCGATATTCTTAAATATTCGCGACTTTTATTCGATAATTTTCATCAATGTTGTTAGATTTTCTCTTTTTTTTTGCTAATTTTCTTCCGTTTTTGCTAAAATATTCCCTACTTTTTGGCAATTTTTGTCAATTTCCGCACAATATTACGTTATCAGGAGAGGGGTTGGCGTTTGGATCGGGCCACCTGCCAGATGGTCGACTATTCGCGCGGAAAGAGTCCAAAGCCTCAGGGTGAGCATGTATCTTTCTAATAGATAGAAATAATCTTGTTTGTCTTTGCGAATGCTCCTTAAACGAGTCATAAACTAAAGGTATACCACTTTACTAGATAGGACAGAAACCTCTATAAGTCGAATGAATAAGCGGATATTTAACTTTTTTTTCAGTTTCAGCTAAATTAAGTACATAGAACGCATAGATCTTCTCCTTTGTTGTACACCGAAATGGATGTTTTCGATGTAACAATTAACTTGCCGTGCGTTGCAGTCACTGCTAGGGAAAGTTTGCTTTATGAGAGTTCGTCGTCTTACAGACTGATTATTTATAACAGGTATACCATTTTATGTTACGCCTTTTGTCCATTAAATTACATTTCTTAAAATTGCGGTAATCTAGTTCGAAGTAAGTGTACTTAGTGTGGAGGTTGTTCCTAGATCGGTTGCGAAATTCCTTATTGAGACAACGAATGACTCTAACATAGCTCAACGATTAGATAACGTCACTACTAATTCTCGCTAGCGAATGAAAAATGATTGTTATACAACACACTAACTATGCCTAAATGTTATGCGGGATACGCATTAGGTATTTCGCATTCATATTCATGCCAGTACAGTGTACGGGAACAGGGGCTATATTATGTCAGATTGCAATTTGCGTAAGGTTACATTTGTCAACTTACGAAGTTCTTCCTTGTTCATCACATGGTATGCTGAATAGGAAAGCTATGTTCATGGTCAATCTGTGTAAAACCGATTAATAATCGAGTATTAAAGTGTAGAAGATGGTCAAATAACAATATTTTATCGTAAAATGGTAATCATGAATAATACTTACGTATCTCCCTAATCGTAGCAAAATAGCGTCCGAATTTCTTTCATCTATACATTTCATTTACTACCTGCTGCTAAGATAGCATTTTACTGAATAAATAATGTGTAGGATATACGCCAAGCAACAACTGATAAGACAAAAGGTTTGTGATTGCTGACAAGTTAGGTTTTTCAATTTTTCACTATGACCATCTATAGGATTTCGCATATTGTTAAGATTGCACGGTTTCAGCGCTACGTTGCGTATTTTGTCGTCTACGAGACTGACATTTTCACGCGGAACATTGTAAAATCGTATAAGCAATAGTTTCTCTTTGTAGTACAGCAAATATGTCTCTTCAAATTGCGTAGCTAATATACCTTTTCAAATTTTGCAGCTAATATTTATCTCAAACTGTGGATCTAATATTCTTCTTCAAATTGTGTACCCAATCTATCTCTTCTCTATGTCTAGCTAATATCTCTGTTCAACTTGTGTAGACAATATACATCTTCAAATTATGTTGCCAATGTGCTTTTTCAAATTATGTAGCTAATATGCCTATATTTCGCCATTTATGGCACAATTCATCTTAAAAAATTTTCAAAGGAATTTAATGTGAATAATTTATGTTAAAGACCGTTGCATTAAATGTGCAAGACAGCATAATTTTGGATTTAACAATACTTTCGAATGTGATTAGTATCTTTTAAGATATTTCATAAGATTGATTATAGAATTTGTTTTCTACTTAAGCATAGACATTTTGCGTAATATTTTAAGCAACATAAAACTATAAAATTGGTTATCAATACAGTATTTATGTGTAACACGTCAAGGTGCGCCACTGTTTTTATGTTTTAATAGGATAAGCGTCAGAAGATAAAGTTGTATTACGCGGTTTTACTATGATCATAAAACGTTTACATAGATCAACATTGTTCGATGAATATAAAGGTTACCGAAAAAATTACATGTTTTAATTATGTATACAATTAACATATACTATTGGTTTTAGGTTTTAACCCAATTGCATTCAGTAGGACATTGCCTGCTGGGCGCTTTTATAGATCGAAGAATAAAGACGAATAGATGTGCTGGTGCGTTACACCACATTACCTATTAAAATTATTAAATTACCTACAACTACTATAATTCGAAATCCGGCTAACAACTTGAGAGGCATGGCTAACTCAACCTCGTCACGTCAATCTATGCCGACTGCGCCGTCAACGACTTCTCATTCAAGATCCACCATCTGCGTTACTTGCAAAAATGACGATGGTCCTGATTGTTTAGAATGCGGGTTACGTGCGGGATGGATACGCTTCTCCTGCTCATCTATCCGCAGCAATAAATCTCTAAAGGCAGTGGCTGATGCCGACGATATTCTTGTCGTATGTCAGGCATGTCAGAAATTCGCGCTCAATCGTCGCAATGCAACGCTAACTGGCACACCAACGACTCCGGTACTCGGTAATATCGACCGATTGGACAAGATTGAACGGCAGCTCGAAACGCTTACCGAAACTATCACTAATTATGCCACGTCTCCCGCATTTACAACTATGCAACAGACGACTGATAATAGTCAAGACAATGTCAGTCAACCAACGTTTGCATCGGTGGAAGCTAGAAATGGAAATCGTAATGCAGTGATAAGGTCATCTGATATTGACGAAGACTCCACAAAACATTGCTTGGTTTTCTCGGGAGTGCCTGAGAATGGAAAATACATGCAAATTGTGTCAAACATCTGTCACTCACTCGACCCGTTCACTGAGGTTGACTACGTATTTCGAATTTGATCGCTGAGAATTTCAGATCGCATCAATGACGAACGCACGGGGCCAAAAAACCACAGCTGTTCAAGGTTCGTTTCCGTGCCACTACTGTGGCGCTTTCGGTCTTGCAGCAAGCTTCTCGATTAAAAGACATGCCAGAATATAGAGGAATATACATTCGCCGGCCCATGTCTGTTGAACAACAAAATCAGCTTCCTGTTCTTCGGCGTAAAGCGTACGAGTTAAACAATGCACTCGCTAGGAATTCTGCAAATCTGGACAAGTATTTAGTTTTACACGAAAAACTAGTGCTTTACAAAGACTGTATAATTAACAATGGTAAACTAGTTGGCGGGAACCGTTGCATTGTTGACTATAACTTCGTAACTATTGATGGAAAAATCAATGTACAGGTAAACTAATTCGGGGAGTAAATACACAATCACTGAATCGAAGTAAGTCCTTCGACTGCAAATTTTTCAATGTTCAAGGTTTAGCTAAAAAAAATCTGTGACCTAGAAGCGATATTACATTCTGAACTCTTTCATGTTATTGCTGTTTGTGAAACATGGCTAGCAAATGAGATGCCTGATTCTCTAATTCATTCAGGTAAATATGTTATTCACCGCAAAGACCGAACATATAGCCGAGTGGGTGGCGTAGCGTTTTTCATAGCAAAAGATTTCAAACATTCGGTAATTTGCTTCAAAACTGAACATGACATACTCGAAATCTTGGTAATTGATATATTTATCTCCACAAGTCATAGGCTAGCATGTGTTTATAGACCACCCAATTGCGATATGTACATATGACGTCTCTGTGCAAATACTTGAGACAGATGTGCAATGTCACATGTCCAGTTACAATTGTAGGAGATTTCAATCTGCCTGATTTAAATTGGCAAAATTATTTATGGCCACAATCCTCCGTGAATATATGTTTTATGGAGTGCATTCAAGAGCTAGGTTTGCATCAGTTGGTAAATTTTCCAACACGGAAAGAAAATTGTATAGACCTCTTATATCCAAACTCACCTTTGAACGTTCCCTGCGTATCTAGTGGAGAACTCTTTGCCGACCATATGTCAATTAACTTTAATCTTACTGGTTATATTAATAATTTTTCAACTGGTGAACCTCTATATGTGTACGATTTCAAAAATGCAAACTTCGAATCCTTCAACAACTTTTTACTTTCAGTTAATTGGGACGTTGTCTTACATGCGGCTTTTACAATTGATGACAAGTTGAACTTGTTCACATCAATATTAGACTACGCCTGTAGCAAATTTATACCTAAAAAGAAATTAAGCCCGAACATGTGTGGATCGTGGTATCCTCTTTTTATTCGAAAACTTCTCAAACGCAAAGCTAAGTTGTGGAGAATAAGCCGCCAAACTTCGGATTATGAAAAATATCAAAAACTCAGATCAAAATGCTCGCAATCTATTGCCCGTTTTAAACAAGTCCGTGAAAAGAAAATATTAAATAGTGGTAACCGAAATGGTGTTTTCAGATATATCAATAACAAACGCTATTCCAAAACCGGAATCAGTGCTCTTACCACGCCGCATGGCAAGGTATCCACTGACGAAAACTCCTGTGCCGACATACTGGCCAACGCGTTTTCGAAAGTATTCAATGAAAATTGCGGACAACTATCTGTAAACCAACATGTCTCAGCCCCAAAAAGCACTGTAACATGGGTCACTTTCTCTCCACAACTTGTGCACAAATTTATGGGACGCCTTGGGCCAAAACATAGCCATTCACCCGATGGCTGCACACCGTTCTTGCTCAAGAAACCTCGTGATTAGCTTTGCTTTCATCTGGAACATATATTCATGGCTGCACACAGTTCTTGCTCAAGAAACCTCGTGATTCGCTTTGCTTTCCTCTGGCACATATATTCGAGCAATCTTTTGTAAACGGTTGTTTGCCGAAGTCTTGGCTTCGCGCTGACGTTATTCCCGTGTACAAAACAGGCGACTCGTCTACTGTATTGAACTACAGGCGAATATCATTGCTCTCTAATTGTTGTAAAATAATGGAATCTATTATACATGACAGTCTTTTGTCATTTTTGCGTTGTAATAATACTATTTGTCAGAACCAATATGGATTTATCTCAAAGAAATCAACCTGTACCCAGCTACTTGAGGCAGTACATGATTAGTCAAATACTCTGGACATCGGAATATCTGTTGATATTGCGTACATAGATTTCGCAAAAGCTTTTGACACCGTCTCACACGCCAAGCTGCTCCAACAGCTTTCCGCTCTAGGAGTAGGTGAAGCCCTATTTCAATGGATTAAAGCATTTATTCATGACAGAACATTCAGGGTAAAACTGAACAACACTTTTTCAAAAACCCATAAAGTAACTTCTGGCGTACCGCAAGGTAGCATTCTCGGACCCCTCTTGTTTCTCGTATATAATAACGATCTTTATTTTTGTTTTGAACACGTAAAATGCAAATTGTTTGCTGATGACGTTAAATTGTATATAAATATTGCAAATAGCGCCTACAATACCGCCACAGAATATCTTCAAAATGCGCACAACTCTTTAGTAACTTGGGCAGATACGTGGCAACTATCTATTTCTGTCCCTAAATGTAATATTTTGCGCTTGGGCAAAAATAATCCTAATTTCCGTTACAATATTGGAAGATCTGAAATTCCTTCTGTTTCCCAACTTAGTGACTTAGGTGTTACGATAAGCAGTGATCTCACGAAACTCACTATAATGTCATTGTCGCTAAAGCTTATCGAGCATTTAATTTGTTTTTCTCTGTTTTTTGAATAGTGGTGAGGAATCAAGGACGTCCTATTTGTCATACGTCCGCCCGATTATAGAATACTGTAGCCAAGTCTGGTCACCGTGCTATTTGTTGGAAATTGATAAGCTGGAAAAGGTTCAGCGGTATTTCATACTTAGATTAGCGGCCAGAATGGGCATTCAGGAAATGTCTTATAGTGAAAGATTGGCATATTTTCGATTAGAACCTCTGGATCTATGCCGTTTGAAACGCGACCTAATCCTAATATTTAAATGTCTTAACATTGAGATTAATTGCTGCGAAAACCTGTTTGTAATGTCCGATAATACAAATACGCGCGGCCATCGGAAATAGCTGCTCACGCCAAAGTTTCGCTCTAACTCGTTAAAACATAGCTTCGCAGTTAGAGCAGTTCATGTATGGAACAAGTTACATAAATTTATTGATTCTTACCCCTTAATCGAAGCACAGGATTCTATAAAATTTAAAAAACGTTGAACATGCGTAATTTAAACCAATTCTTGCAATTCAAAAGAAACCTTTAGAAATAAAAGTGATATTTACTCCCTTGCAAAGTCTTTGCCCTTAACGATAAATTACATTCCCATCTCGTCAGCCAGATGTAAGAGAAAATCCCTTTCTGGCTGTAAACCAGTTTATTAACCTTTGTCTTGCACGTATAACTTTGTAAATATATCGTTTGTTGAACGTATATTTTTGTTAACTAGTACACTGGCAGTTGGTAAGCCATTGCCTAAGTTTCGAACTCGCTATGATGGCCTTAACGCACGATGCAAACCTCGTTACGCTGACTACCAGTTACTAGTATGTGTATGGTTAGTAAACGATTTTGTTTATTGCGTTTATATATGTATATATAAGTTATATCACAGTTTTATCGCTCATTTGCGTGGATAACGTTTAAAAGTAATCTGGAATGGACAAATTAAAAGCACTGTGCAGTCGTTGGCTGTTCATCGACTATCTGCCATTACGTGAAGCGCTTGCTGAATTCCTCGGAACTGCTATTCTTATAGTAAGTGTGTAGGCTGATTTTAACGTCGATGCACAACTAAGCAAGTGTAAGCCAAATATTACTATTACGGTAGATGCAGATGACTTTCTATTGTGTATTACGTGATAACAGAACCTTAGGCTGAGGCTCAGGCTTCGTGTATTGAGAAAGGGGTGCATATACTGTGAAAGAAGCACTGCGACTGAAATGGGGGGATGCATCAACTGTAAGAGGCATTCAGTCCACGTTTGGCTTTGCGATGTGCAGCTATAAAGTTCAATGAAAATGCAATTTGCTGACTTTGCAATAAGCATCTATCCTTATATATACTAAGTGCCTCGGTAGGCGAATCCCAACAGCTGGAAAAATTGTACTTCAATGATACTTGAAAAAGGAGCAAACAAAAAGCAGAATCAGATTAATGATGTTAATGTATAGATATGTAATAAACTTGCCAATATATTAATAGCCACAAGGTATAATTCAGAAAAGAACTGAAAATAGTTTCGACATTCTGCGTGGCAACCTTCAGCTTAAACATAGCCAAATGTAGTAAAAGGTATAACTAGGGACTGTATCTTTAAACCAAAGTAATATAATGGGCCATCTTTCTCTCCTATAAAGCTGTAGGTTTGATATCAATTGCGTATTTTTCTCGAATGTAGTGCACTAAAATAACAACGATAGCTGGGGTTATGCTTTGGCCTAAATCACAGAAATGATGCCGCCGAACGTTAGAAATAATATAAGACCAGTCAGGATTGCAATGGTTCCTGCGTTTAAACATACTCTAGATTTGCATTGTTTGTATAGATACCGTTTGCATTATAGTGCAGAAACAAGAAGAAAATTCAGTTTTAGTAGTTATTTGTTATATTAATATATATAAATCCGCACCCGTAACTGTCATTGATTTGATTTAAAAGCTACCCAAGTTTCCCGCGCAATAAAAGGAACCGAATATACGATCTTGTGGGATAATGCAACGCATTTATCTAGATTTGATTGTTGGTTGGTCCAAGCAAATTTTTCAAAACTGAAGTGTCAGGCTTCAAATCTTTTTTGCATGAAAGGTTTGGGCAAGGTATAGGGAACGCAGTATAACGTTATAATATATTTTCTCGACTTTTATAAATGATGCATATGTTACTGCACGGGCTTGGGCATCACATAGCAAATCGGGAACGGGGTACCCGGGTTGTCTAAGCTGCTGTAGCACCTCAACTTTATGCATCTGCGACGTTCAAATTAGGCATATACCCAAATTGATATATATCAACAGGCAATGCTATCGGCAAATTGTACCTTTTGTTTTTAAATTATTTTACCTTAAGAACCGGATAGCTCCGGTCTTTGGAAATAGCATAATTTCATCGACAGAAGAGTTTGGACGGAGCTCCTTCCCTCCTTTTTCGCCTCCGAAATGCGCAGTCAAAGCGTATGGAACTTGACAGGAGTGTTCGTTTCATGTATAAAAATAATCATGTATGTTCAGTTTCGTAGTCTTAGTTCAGTATTTGTAGCTGTGAGACTATTATAAATATTCGTTGTCTTTTTGTCATCCTAAAATAAGTAACTTTGAAGGTAGTTAGATTTTCTTAAGAAAAAAAGTATAAAATGAGAGCGCGGTGTCGGAAGCGTCACACCCAACCACTACAAAAATGCCTAGGTATAATAGCAGCCTCACAAAGCTATAACAGCTCAAACTAACGTTCAAATTTCAGTTATGCCTCTGATTATTCGTTTAGAATTTATAGAATTCTAAACCAACAAGTTTGCTTAGAAAATTTGAAGAGAAAAACAATGGAAGCTGGTTCGAAAATTAATATCATGGAACACGGTCGTGTCGTGGTTCACAGCTAGAAAAATTGATATATTTGGTTGCTAGTAATCTGTGAACGCTTTCAGTCTTACGGTTTATAGCTTCAATAAACTGCTCGTTCCATTCGTAGTATTTGATATCTGAAGACTTATGTATGTGAATATTCACAACTAATTATTAGCAGTTCTTTTAACTAAAACTTACAATTAACGCACGCTGATATAATTTTTATGTAGCATTCGAATCTGTCTGCGTAAGAGTGAAACTGCTACCCCGCCTTCGATTCTGCCTCCGCAACGGAGAAAAATAGACTTCGCCCTAAACTCTTACAAACACCAGAGCTAATCGGACTTTGCTTGAACCCGCATAGATCAGCAACGTCAGAAACATGACGTAATAAAATGGTTTAGAATAGCACTGATCACTGCTAAAAAATAACGAAGACAAGACTTTATAAAATTATAATGTATTCCTACTGGATACACCGATTAAATTATTATTCATTTTAACGGTATCCGCTCTGCTGTTGTCTAGAGATTGCTTTAAACGATTATTTAGCCAGGCGCTAGAGAAACAATCTCTTCTATTGGTTTAACCATATTTCGTACATTAACAAGAGATTATTTTCTCGTCATATAGTGTGAAATAATGTTTTTAGTAACAGCCACAATATCTCTGTCATATATGGGGCTCACATATTAGATACTTTACGCGGGTACTCTAGAAGACGACGTGACGGACACACCGGCCAGAAAGGAATGCCTATGATTAGTTGCTGATTGCGTCTTTAAAAAGTTGTGAGACCTATCGCCAGCAGTTATATGTATGAAAGTATACGACGCGGTAGTTTAGCAGTTGCCCTCCCTAGTTATCATCTTCTGGCTAAGTTTTGGGATGTCCGAAATTGTTTTAAGATAAACAATGTTACATGAACCGAGGCATGAGTGACCATTTTATATGGCGGACAGAGGTGGATGACCATACACTTTTTAACAAACTGGGATCATGTCCTTACTACTGAGTCAATCGAACCATTTGCGGATGCGCTGAATGTGAAATTTAATTTTGATGCTTTTAGATCTTGGGCGATGGCAGTGTAGCGCAAAAAGTTCTCAGCCATGGAAAAGCTGGCAATATTGTCACTATTTATCTTGCCTGGGGTTTAGGTGTTACGTTTGGCGTTTATGCCTCTATTGGAGTTACAGGTACTGAAGTGTTTGCTGTTTTGCATTTTTTTAGATACATCAATCAGATTGAAGGTACAACCTGCTATAATAGTGCAGCCTGCAAACTTAATCACTGAATATCCATCAGCTAGAACACCCAGCAGATGAGACCTGAAGCTCGGAAGTTTCTATGTAGTTGTTGGGATAGCATAATTTTTCTCTTGAATCCCGCATGGAGCACTGTCAGGGGCAGCCCCACGTTTTACTGTCAAACTTGAAAAAATTAACACATGGGATTATAATAAAATCAATATAAATAACCAGACCCTCCACTTTTGAAGACACACCTGAACACTGTCGTAACTCTCCAAAAATTATGTTTTAAAAGTGTGAATACTATGCGAACAGTTTAGTTACGAGCGTAAGCACAACTGACCTCTAAGGATATTTCCTTTTTTGCGTTCACATCGAAAAGGCAGAGTTGTAATTCCAGAAGAGCTACTTGCAGGCAAGTATAAAATACAGCCCAAGAATTTTAATTTAGAAAATTTCCGGAAACATACATTGTTTAACTTTTGAATACCGGCCATCGCTCCAGATCATAACCACCAAGACACTGTACAAACGTAAATGAGGTATTTGTTATATATGAATCACATATGGCAAAACTTGAATCGACTACTGTATCAGCAGTATATAAACTAGAAAATGATTAAATAGATTACTGGTGTAACATGACAAACTCACTCGCAGTGAGTGGAACAGATTTACGATATAAAGCAGGTTCCAGCAAAATACTATATTACTTAAGTCTGTCGTTTTACCTAAAGTTTCTTATTGCCAAATATTGTAGGTAATAGGGCATTGTATCATTTAATTAAATCGCACAGCTAGCCCATCGGAAATACTTCACGAGGAAGATTTTAATCGTCATAATTCAGCAACGGATGGTCGGATTGGTTTCGCGATGGCTCAAAATGTTTTTCTCGGTGTATTCTACAGATAGAAATGTATTTATAAATTTACACCTCGCCTTATTTCTATTGTTAAATAATGTTTTTGGCAAATTTGCGTTATGCATACTTTATATTATTTGAAACGAGGGTGTGTGGAGAATAGATTAGCAAATTTTCCTGAAGTGGCTTTTAGTGGAATGGTAGTTAGGTTTTGCTTGTAATAATGTTAGCCAAATAATTTCGGTTCTTTTCCATTACCCCCAGCGTGTTTGCCCAAAAATGGTTAGATTCTGGACATTGTAGTACTTTTGTAAACCTCGAGACCTCCCCTGATCATTTCAACCAAAAAATTTAATTTTTAAGATTTTAGATTTTTTCTTGTCCCAAGGATACTCCTTCGGGAACCCAAACATTTCTCAAAAAATGGATTTTTATTCACCATTCGACGTGGCCTGACGAGCTGGGTCTAATGGTGTTATTTTTAATAGAATCCGATAAAAGTATATTTAGCTATGGCCAAAAACTGTTCAATTGCTGAGCCTCTTAGCCTCCAATAGTTTTTGGCCATAACTTAGGATGAGGTTATCAGATCCCGTTAAAAACATAATCATTCGATTCAGCTCGTCAAGCCACGTCAAATGGTGGTAAAAATCTAATTTTTTATGAAAAAATTTTTTTGCGTTCCCTTGGGATCCGAAAAAATCTGAAATTTTAAAAATTCAATTTTTTGGTTGAAATGATCAGGGAAGTCTCAAGGATCACAAAAAACCAAAAAATAACAGAATCTGACCATTTCTGGGCAAACGAGGGATGGGGGAAATAATGGAAAAGAACCATAGAACCACTTCGTGGTTAGTTACACAATGTGAGGTATGTGTTATAGTGCCACGATAGTTGGGGCTTCGTTACTTGCTGGAACTTTGTATTTTATGACTGGGGGAACTTAACGCGCATGTGTGAAAACATAGGTGCTGACGGCGGGGCGGGGTAGGGGAGAGAATTTTAGCAAAATAAGGAAAATGTTGAGCACCTAAAATTTTAACAATTACTTCTACCCCCAAATGGCAAAAATTGGAGAACAGTTCAAAAAATAGGGGAATTTAAGAAACATTTATCTTGCAACTTGCAAAAATGGGTGAAAATATTAGCGAAGTTGGTGAAAATGTACTAGGACCAGTTCTGGCCCTAAGGGATCCCAGCTGCACCACTATTTTTTCTTGTGTGGTGCCCGGACAACCCCGGCTTCCACGACTCCCCGGTGATCTACGCGACGACCTAAGGGAACCGCTTAGCTTAGTAGGCTGCCGGCGGGTTAACCAGGGTGTTCGGCCTGGCCCCTATTCTGGCCCACGTATCTAGTGGCATGAAGGTCCCCCGAGGGAGAGTCAACCCCTAAGCCTGCTCACAGGTAATAAGGCTGACTCGCCTTTCCCTCACTTCTGTCTAAATCCTGCGCGGGGCGCGGTTCTTTGTTTTAGCCCGATACGCGAGAGCCTGGATCCTTTCGATAGATTGTAAAGGTTCAACGAGGAACCTACTACTAAACTGGTGGTTCGAGGGGACACCTGGAGGTCCATCTCCAGGGTCCCTATCTAGCGAGAATAATTTGAAATTTTCCGGACTACCTAAGAAGGCCATACTTAACCTAGGCGCCGTCGGAATCCTATAGATTAAAACTTAGCCTTAAGTACACGTTCAATTTTGGTAAGCTAGGACATCGGTTTAATCACTACCCTATGCACATATCGCTGACCATTAATATCACACTCCAGCACTTTATTTCAGTGATCTGTACATTAATACCTTCACACAATTTATAGAGACTATGTACAACATAATATAGGGGTACCTCGCAGGATACCCCAGCAGATACCTTTATGTGACTACAGGTGACGTGAATTCTGATTAGCCCCATGAGGGAATGGTATAAAAATTTAGTTCAGCTTGCGCTTGAGTTTGATGTCCGATGGACTGCCTTACCCGCCTGACAGGAGATCGAGATAAACTTTCTCCGCCGACTACCTTGTCTACTTTGCCTATGAGGCACTCTACGCCCTCGTAGTCGAACACCTGTTCCAACCCATATTTATTTGATTTATGAGGGAACCATTCACTGAGTCCGGAAGTCAGCTGCGGATCTCGAGAATTGTTGGGTTATGATTACAAGATCTGCCTGCGTCAGGGCCAAGTTAAAAATGCGGGTCATGATGGAAAGGGGAGGCGCTGCCGCGTCTCCCGAATTTTCAGCTATCTTGTAATAATCTCCTGAAGTAACGATTTTGACATGTAAAATGGCGCTGTACCGAAACCCACCGTGTCTAAACGGTTTATGGGTCTGCGCCTATACGTTTCTTCCACGGAAAGCTTTGGGGAAACAATCACTTTGCAGTCTTCTCAGGGCCGTCGCTCAACTAACGGGTGCGAGCACAAAAGTTTCCTTAAAATTTCGACTCGACTGTACGTGGCAGCTGACTCCGCCTCATTCCTAGATTTGGCACGGCACTCCTTTGAATTTAGTGGAAGTCCGCAGTCATTCGCAAGCGTGAATAGGGCGCGTGCTGCCGCGCCCTCAACGCGTTTCTTAGTTTGAGAACCAAAAGGCAGCTGTGATGGTTTTAAGTTCAAAAACACTTCGGATACCCCTGCGTGGTTAGAATAGAAGATTTGGAAAAACGTGAGCAACGGGACAACAACGCACGAAAGGTCCTGATACGTCACTCCCTATGGAGCGACCGCATCGACCAATCGCTAGTTGTTACATTGTTAAAATTGCACGACGGAGTGCTCTACCGTGTCTAAACGGCCTGAGACCCATCTTAAATTTTGGGGTTAGTTGACTAAAAATTTTTATTCGGAGCGAAGCAAATCTCAGAGTAGAAGCTCAACTTTTCGGGGCTAGCGTCAGGGGTTCCGTTCTTAATTTCTCCTGTGCAATTGACTGCGTCCGTTCCTGAGCGGACCGCTCTCTCTCTCTTTCTCTTTTTTCTCTTTCTCTTCTTTCCCATTATTGGGTCTTTAAGGCGTGTGACCTGGAGTCATTCTTGTACTTCTCCTATACTTAGACTCGACTCTAGCTATGACTTCGAGAACGGGCGCGGATGGAGCATGAGTCAAAAGAAGCTCCATTGTCCTCTGTAGAATTGATTGAAAATCATAACGTTTTTGATGCCAATTTGTGGCGGAATCCTGAACTGATCGATGAAAATTATTACAGTCTTCTACCGTGTCTAAACGGCCTGGAAGACTGGATTTGTGCCGAATTGTCGGTGGACGATCAACGGAAATACTCAGGAACAAATGCTCGAACTTTTAACAGGGAGCCTAGCGCGAATACTTAATGATGCTCAATCCACTTTTGCCTTAACGGCTGCCTCCAGGTCAGCACGCTACTAGTTTCCTATTAAAACACCTTACGTCAAACACCTTACCCCTCCCATGTCCCTGTGTTCTCTCCCTTCCCCGTGTGTATTCCTAGTTCTGTGCCCCATTCACATCACTGTAGTTATGAAATATTCGCCCCCCGGGTCTAAAGCGAAAAAGGCGACCCGGCGAGCGGGGAACCAGTCGAGAATCTCAAGCTTGTGAACAATTTTGCGTGCAAATTTTCTCGAATTTAATGGAGCTGCATTTACGGGTGCGCGGAGCATCCGTCGGACGCGCCAGCACCCGCAAAGGCAGCTCGCGTTTGTGAAGTTCTGCAATCGCGAAAAGCGCCCCAGGAGGGTCTCCACACTGTGCTACACAGTAGGAGCCTCCTGGGCAAAACTTTAAAGCTAGAAGAAAACCGAAACTCAGAGTAAAACGAAGGAATAAAGAAAAACCCGGGCGACAACCGCCACGAGCGAAAACAAAGAAAACCCGCCGACTCTGCGGCCTCTATACTCGACTGGTCCCGACGCTGCGTCGAGCGCTTCTCTTTTATACTGCAGTTTAACCCCCCTTTCGTTTCCCGGGCCCCTTTTTTAAGTCTGTATAATGGTACGATGTGGCACAATTTTCAAATTTTGAAAATGCCGCTCAACCTATGCTGAACACAAAATAAAACAGAACAAGACAAAACAACATATGATAAAACTAAACATTGCAAACATTACCAGGAAAATTTTGAGAAATGACCAGCGGCTACATTGACATACAGTCGCCTGCTTTACCCGAGCCTTATAGCGGCGATGTAAAGGAAAAGCTGCCGACAACAACAACCAACCCACAATGCAGTGGCCGACAGATGCCAATAAAAGAAAAACCTCGCGCTGGTCGGCGCGACCAATTTTAAGACAAGAAATATACGAGCGCTCGGAGCGCCGAAATTTAACCAGGATTTGAACGTATTTTAGGTGCTTACAGATTAACGGAAGACAGCAGGCGGCCGGGGGCTGGACCAGGTTCATGCCCTGGCTGGTCGCCTACTGATAGAAACGTTAAATTTAGTCTATCTCCCATGGGTGGCCTGTTAGAGGCCGTTTTGTGGACCACAAACAGAAAATTTTGGTGTCCAGGGAGGGTTATCAGGGTCCTGCTCGGACCGGTTAAGTTAGGTGACCCCGGTTTTCATTTGGATAGTTAGGGTAACACCCCGTGGAGGTGTGAGGATCGAAAAATTGGGGAGTTTTGGTTATTTTGGTTGAGATCGGGGACTTTGAAAATTGGGTGTTTAAACGCTTGGTTAGGGGTCCCTAAGTATTCAGGGGTACGGGGCGGGCTGACCCGAATGCGAGATTTTGAAGCCCCAGGGGGCCCTAAAGATACTGAAATAATTCCATTTCGCGCGGAGTACCGAAAAACTATGAAATGTTGCCTTTAAGATACCTATATAAATTTGGGGTGTAGTTGAACTCTGAAGGTTTAAATTTACCTCCGCGCTTGATTTTCGCTTCATTCACTGAGTCGTTTACATACAAATGCGTGCCAGGATGGGTCCTCACGGTTCGAATGTCAATAAAATTTTCCGTTTGCGTTTTGATAAAGATTCTGCACAATACCCCGACCCATCCTGACACACGGTACTACCTATAAGATAAAATAACATATCATTCATTTAAGGCACACAATAAACATACAGGTTATCATTGATTTTACTTGGGTCGACCGGATACCCTACTTAGGGTCACAAATATTCCGTCTTGGTGCCAAAATCACCCCGTGCACCTCGGGCGGGTGGAGCGTGACGATACAACAGATTACAAGAACCGTACATTTTTATTTTTATAACAACAGCAATGAATAGTACACAATATAGTACCCGAGTCACGCTCCACCGGTATCCGATCGCCCGTCGCACCCATATTCCCAACTTTGACCTTAATTTAGCTGATTTTCCTTATTTAAATGTCTTGTTGAAATCCCTGAAATTGTCGGGCTGTTACAAAGAACCTAGAAGCTCCAAAAATTAGAAAAACCCGCGCCCGGGCCCCTACCCACCCCCCTCCGTGTAGTCGCGGCCGCCGCCTCCCATCTAAGGTTAGGGGCCTTCTGCGCCGCGTTTGTAATATTTTATTCTTCGCATCGTTTTTTTATTTTTTTTTTATAATTTATTTCTGCACTGCTGTGTTTTATATAATATGCATAACACTGCATATGTTTAATGTATATACAATGTATATGTTTTGGTGGAGACTGTTTCTATGCGAAAGAATTTCACAGCATCTAGTGGCCTAGTATAAATGTATCGGATTTCGTTTTACTGTCACCTCTTTAGACGAACAATTGGATAACAACACCTAGGACTAAAAGTGAATCGTATTAGGCCTATACACAACATTAAATAGGTGTTATACCCAAGAAAATGGTTGTTTATATCACGTTTAAATTAATACGCTAATAGTTATCGTACGATATTTTGCACAATTGTCTAAATATATATTGTTTGTAAAACTGTTCGGTTATGAACATTATTTGATATTCAATACGAATTTGTCGTACGTACGTTAAGTGAATATTCTGGTATTTGTGGCGATGGTATATCGATACACATATAATAGTGCATGACAGGGTCATCGCAATAGCAATCTCTGCAAATGCATGGTAACTTTTTGTACGAACAGTATAAAATACAAGCAGTATTTTACAGCTAAATTTGTGTATATAGTACAATATATTTTAATATTTTTTCGATAAGGCGGCCAATTAAATCTGTCAATATCATTAGCTATGGCTTTATTTGGAAGACTACGATGACCCAAGTTGCCGCCTTATATGATCTCGCAATATGCAGATGCTTTGTTTGGCGCTGCTGTTGTGTAATATTTCACAGCTAAATTTGTGAATATAGCACAATGTATTTTAATTTTTTCGTTAAGGAGGCCACTTAAATCCGTCAATATCATTAGCAATGGCTGTACTCGGAAGAATACGATGGACCAAGCTACCGCTTTATATGATCTCGCAATATGCAGGTGCATTGTTTGGTGCTGCTGTTGTGTACGCTGTTTACTACGGTATGTTAAGAAACAGTCACCATAAGTGCAGAAAACAAGTAATTTGCATGAAAACTAAAATCAATGTCGCCTATTATAAGAATGAAACTGCTTATTTCGAGTCTATAATTTACGTAATACAGCCTATTTCTGACACATGAGTACCCTCATGTTTTTCTTTTTGCGTCCCGTAAATTGCCAAAATTGAAGTGACCAATGAATTTATGTAAAGTGCAGTAAAGTTAGAGCCAACATACTAAACGGATTCTTCAAAATAACTTATTTGTGAAGAGTGATCTCCGCAAATTGAGTAGCTAGCCAGTCATAAATTATTCCTTCTCTGGGAGCCGAAATTATATCGCCTACGTCTTATAAACATGATATGAAATTATGCTCAACTTTTATACATCGGGAACGGATGGTGAGTATACGGTGCAAATCTGGAGCGTATTAGCTGCAAAACTGCGAACCCTCTTGATAATCGCTCATTATTTTAGTTTATAGATAGCATCAGGGATGGTTATATACTTTTCAAATAACATAAAACCTCATTTTAACCATCACATTTGTCCTCGAATTGCACAAAAAATTAAGCCTTCTATGTCCTAATTTAGCAAAAGCGTCAATAATTTTGTCAACTGTGGCGGTCATATTTCTATGAACTTGTAACATAATCAGAAATTCCAATAGTTGTTCTTTCATGCTCGATCTTATAGACGTCAATGTCTTATCGAGCTTCGAGAGAAGACGTTCAGGTTCAGCTGTAGACATAGGGAATGGTAACCACCTGTTGAAGGAGAAAGTTCATATTGCGCAAAATACTTCGCAGTAGTTCAGAGCTGTCATAGCAGAAGATAGGATCCGCAGAGTAACACATCCCTATATTTATTTCTTCACAGCTCTATTTTAGCGATCAATTGCAGTTCATTTTAGGTCAATAAGGTAGCTACCATAAAAGGCGTCAGCTCTTTCCAGTTTCTTCTTTTGCTCTTCGTTAACACAGTCATTAATTTATTGTAGGTATTAAGCAACTGAGTCTAATGGCTTTTTGCTTTATCGCCCCGAAACGATGAACTATATCAGCTATAACGCCGTCTAAAGCTGGAAGGTACAAATTGATCCCGTAGTAGCGTTCCGCGGTGTCACCATTCTAATACTGCAGACAGAATTCAACTCGTTATTGAACTCGTTTGTTGAGTTCAATTCTGGAATTTTGCAATTCTGATATTGTTTAATCAAGACAACCATCTTTTTGCGATTTTTTAACAATTATATTGAAATGTGTGTTGAATTAGCAAAATGATACCAATAATACCGATATAACTCGAGCAGCTGCTGATATATTGCCACTTTCGTATATTTTGGGGCTAACGGGTCCATTCAGAAACCGGTTTTTGACCCAACCGTGCAGCATGAATAATGATACATGCTGAAAGGGTGGCGCGGAATCATTACGGGACGGGAAGGTGGACACTTACTTTAGTGGGCAATGAATATAGGTGTTAGGAAAACTATTGTAATCTGGTTTTCCCAAATTGCGTCCAAAGTACCTGGGTGCACCTATTGCGGGGCCCCTAGATCGAATTTGGGGTACCCCACGTGAAGTTGGAGAGGGTGCTGAAAAACGCGAAAATAACATAAATAGCTGATTCATAATAAATATATAATGAGGCGTTCACATTATAATCTTCCCAATGTTTGGAACCTATGTACAGCACACAGTATCAGGCACACCATCATTTACAGGGTGTCTTGGACACCCTTATATTTTTTATAAGACGGTTCAAAGGTAGCTAGCTAGAGGTGCTGTGAATTCCCGACGGTGTCAAGGACACAGTTTCTTCCTTGCAGTTTCACTGACAGTCTGCGGCATACCATCTTGTCACTGTGCATATTTTCTAGATACCGGCATAGGAATTTTCAAAAAAAATTAAGACATTGGAATAATGCACCGCATTATCTACAGACAGTATGCGGTACTGTTATTTCGCGAAAAAGTGGTATCTATGGATGTGTGCGAAACAGTAAACAAAATATGTAGTAGCTAAACGTGTGTCGTATATACTTAGCGATTGATTTACAGTATGGGTGTGAGCCTGACTGTCTATACTTTAGGTTGGAAAAGCTCCAAACAGTGGAGACATTATAACGTGAACGCCGCACAATAATGCAGACTGTGTAATGAAGCTTGATCGATTGCCTGCAATTTTATTGTATTAAGCATCGCAAAGTAAAAATTTATAGTTGCATGAGGGAAAACAGGCATGGTTTTTCCTCGCAAAGAAAAATTGGCCTATTTTTAATCGTGCCGAAAAATACCGGTGGGAAATACGGGGGTGACAGCCAAAAACAGCTGGGAGTGCATGGGCTGAAGACATATGTAGTGGGAGGCCGAAATCCGTCGGGGCACCTCCCACCCCTCCTTGGGAAAGCCCAGTTTTGTTTCAATGTCGTTCAGCAATTTCATAGATCTCATGCGACAAATTACTACAATGTTAATTAATACTTCTAAAGGCTTCTATGACCAAAAAGCTGTTTTATTGCGTTGTTTTGGCACTCAGTGTAAAGAATTTCGCTTTGCCTTTTGATCCAACGGTCCAGTAAGTGAAACACTACTAGAAGACTAAAGTTCCCGGCAGGGGCGTAACTAGAATTTCGCCAAGGGGGGGTACAAACTCCAACCTATTGTGATACGATCGCGCAATAAAATTAGCACAATTATATCTACAGGCAGTTGACTGACCGCAATGTTTCACACAAAAGGGCGCCTCCAGATAACAAAATGTCAAAATTTTTTTATTCCAGCCTATCGTCTTCGAAATTCACATACCAACAGGTATGGTGTGTAACCTTCAGAATCTGAAGACTTCAGCAGTGAGCAGGTAAAACATAAAAAATAAATCACATCACACATATAGACAAAATGTACCTTAAAATTGTCCATAAATAAATTTTACGAATTAGAACAACGCCCGTGTCATGGTGCCTGAGGCTCGCAATCTCAAGGCCTCCGCTATGTCGATGTATTCTGTAGCGAGCTGAATATCCGGGGCGGTTCTTTCTTGCCTAACAATTGGTATGTCGGGTAAAGATGCTGGCTCGGCGCTAGTTGTGGCTTCTGAAGAGGACGAAGTTGCAGGCGATGCCAGGAATGCGGCTAGTTTTGTTTGTTTGGAACGCTTGGGGGTAGGTTGGTCGTCGCGATGGGGGAATTCAGAATTACTCATTCGTAGCACAATAATAATAATTAATAATAATAATATCGACCAATGAACAACTTATTAACTGAAACAATAAAAAATAATATATCACATTATTGATTATGACAACGCACATAATCGAACACCACAACATATATAATACATAATAAGCGGGACGAGTAGCCACAAGCGCCAAAACAGCAAATTTTTTTAATTTTACTCTCGGCCCTCCCAAGGGGGGACATTCCCCCATGTACCCCCCTTGGTTACGCCCTTGGTTCCCGGTAAAACAGCTTATCGTTATTTTGTTGGCTTTAAAATATGCTGTAAATACCCAAATGTTGCATAAGCATAGTTAGTACTGTAGTAACATCATAGATGCTTATGGGGGAGCGATGAGGCGGAGAACGAAAGGATTATCCCCCTGATGTTGGGACCACTCTCGGGACGACACCGATACCTCCTATCCTGGGATGTAACCCGATCTTCCTGAGGTTCGAAGCCTTCTCTTCGTGCCGAAATTTCCTATATAGATTTTAAAATGAAAAACTTGAATGTCGAAAGGGTCACATTGATAAACTCATCCGAATCTAGTAAAATTTGTGAGTGTTGAGATATTAGTAATCGCCGGGCTTAACCCTGGCATACAAATACTCATTTGTAACAGCGTACATTGCGACACGATGCGCTAGTCGAATTTTTCGTGGGCAATGGTGCGTTGTTATTCGCGCCCTTTATGAGGTTCGTTCAGGATAAGGTGGGAAAGGCGGGTATTATCTTTCTCAGGCGTAGACCCCTCGGGAAGACGCCGATTCCACTAAGTGGTAACCTAATCCCTTGAAGCTCCGCATGCCGGAAACTTTTGACAAAAATCGATGGAATATAGGCAAACATTAGGAAAAATAGGCAAATACTGGGGCAAAATTGGCAAAAATCAGAGGAAAATTGACAAAAATTAAAAAATTTGAGTCCCAAAAAATTTTTAGAATTAACCTCTCTGACGACACTCTCGCCGACCGGCTAATCCCCTTCATGGAAGACCTCCCGCCGAAGCACCCGATATCCCCATAAGACTTCTGAGATCGCGCATGTATAGTAGTAATATATAGCAAACTGCATGAAAATAATACAGTTTACATATGACTATACATTAAGGTGTAACTAAAACAAAATGATACAAATCATACATTACTAGTAATACGATACATTATAATCATAGAAAAATTAATTTTCTTTTTCTCAACTGTAGGAATCACAATGAAATTTTTCGTCCGAGATCATTGGGAAGGTGCGAAGTCTAAGGTCTCCAGTCCTCTCTAGATACGTCTATGATTGATAGTCTGTTTAATGAAAACAGGTCTTGTCAGTAATATTTTTCAGCTTTTTCTTTCCACATGTGTCGAAAATTTTTTTATATTAGTATTATAGTATTATTTTTTTTATATTGTTCATGTATGTTGTCTTTTAATATACTTTGTTCATAATTTCATGCCATTGCAAGCTACGTTTACTGGAGTATCCTTACAACGAAACAAGAATCAAAATGAAATTAAAATTAACAAGATGAGAATTATTGACAAATATAGCTGCAACATAATTGTTTAAAATCTCTAACATGTTTCTCCTAGCGCCATTGCAATCCACAACCTCTTAGTTGCCATGCTTAGGTTTATCAACATTATTGTTTGGGATAAATAAATTTATATTGTCCTGTTGTACTTCAATGTGCTGTAAACGAATTACATTAAAAAGCAATAAATGCTGAAAACCTACCAGAATAAACATAGTACCTCGGAGAGTCGAAACATTACATTCTATTAATAGTTGTAAGTTATTTTATTAACAGTGTCTATGAGAAACGAAAGCTTCTTTTTTAAGAGAATAGGATGCGCCGAAATTCTTCTCAAACCTCAACAAAACTAGTACCTTGCTACAGCTATGTATGTTCCATATCAAATAGATTCACGAATCCAAATTTGTGATGACACTAATACAACGAAATAATTTGAGGAATTTAGCATTGCTTTTTATATTGCAGATATTAGACTCTCGTATAAATGTGCAATGTGAAAAACCGTAGCACCACCATAACCGCCGTATATCATCCCAGATCATAGTACACATGCATCAAGTATGACAGAAACAAATTAACTACCAAAGAATGACTTACACATGGTCTTTGCAAATGTTAACCCCTCGGTTTTTGGACAAACACATACTTCGACATACCGAGCGGAATAACTGAACAAATCTATAGATGTAAAGATGCGATTGGTTTGGGCGCGATATATACCTACGCTTACAACAAAACTCAAGCAATTACAACATTTCGATTAGAAGAAATGGATTAGCATGTATGCTATAATTATTAAAGTATTAATGCGAAAAATTGTTCGCTGAGCCCAACAAAATGATATATTGTCCACCTTTGAACAAAATATTAAGTTAAAAAGTCCCAGATATCTTATTGTATACCCTATTAGAGGTTACAATGATCCAGATTTTTAAGCTCTGGCTAGTCTGGGCCACTATATTTGCCACGTTTGGCTAGGCTAGACATTTCAACGTCAGGATGTTCAAAATTATTCAATATAGAGTCCCAACACAGGAACTAATACAGTTGGTTTTTAAAGATTTTAACAGGGGCCAATGTAATCTACGCTGTTGGTGCTGTTGGCTGACTACAGTAAAACACTTCAGTTTGATGTTATTTTTAGAAAAGGTCTTTTAAAATAGCTGAGCCAGCTTTTTCAGACGCACAACGTGGCTCCAACAGTAAGGTCTTCCGGCTAGGATAGGCTTTACAATGTTCAGCTCTGTGTCGAGAATCAAAACATATAAGCAAAACGTTTATGTGCTTATCCGCAGGTATATATACATTTTGTTTGTATTAATGTACTATTTTTGGTGCAGTATTTAAAATAGATGCCATAAATGCGTTTGACGGTGGAGTACGAATGGTCGATGGCGAAAACGGTACAGCGGCAATATTTGCAACTTATCCTCAGCCTTACTTAACTGTTGGCGGTGGACTTGGCGATCAAGTATGTATTGCAATAGTCATTTTCAGTTCTCACTTTAAGTAGTAGTGCTGTATTTGGTCAGATTTAGAAGCAAAGTTTTGCGGAATATTTTACCAGTAATATATACCAAACGTGCTATTTGTTGCATTCGTTGCCTTATGACACACTGGTAATGAGTCGATCAAACATATGGCGTTATAGTAGTAGTAGCTTAAATATGTTGAAAGTATTGGAGGTGTTTAATAATAACAAACTGTCCTCAAGCATATTTCGCAGGGAAACAGAAATTGTCATTTTTAATTTTGGACACAACTATATATATATATATATATATATATATATATATATATATATATATTTTATATATATATATATATATATATATATATATATATATATATATATTCATTGCAGTCTGTGTTTTAAAAAGAAAACCAGTATGTTGACGCTTTTGCTTCACCGCTACTAATTATGAAATTTTTATGCTGAATATGTTATTAGCAAAACAAAGGTTATGTTGTTGGCAGCGTTGCGAACACAGATCTGAAAGTTGCGAACACAGATCTGAAAGGCATCGATATATTTTAGCGACAAATTTCAAGTTAATTAAGTAATTAAATTACTATCAACACAAAATTATACAATTATGAAGGTTTAACACACACACTCATACATATGTAATTTACACAGAAACAGAAGCGCCTCGGGCGGCGATTTCCACACTACGGTGAAAACTGAACTTATCAAAAATTAAGGTAAACGGCGGCGAACAATAGACTCTGAGAACTAATAGCTATGCTAATAATATCCATCATTTGTTTGGAGGCAGCGAAGATATGTTTCATAAACGAATAAATAGCAAAACCGCATTTAGACTGTCAGCATTATCCGTATGCCTTAAATTATAGATGGCCATCATTTCTAGTAAAAGACTCGACTTCGGAACAGTATATTTTATGTAAAATTTCAAAAATTTATCTTTCTTTCCGTAAAACAATATTAACGTACAGATCCCGCATTTAGGGCTCTAATGCCAACGGTGTTTATTAAATGAATAAAATTATGAAATCATACATTTATACTGTATTATGCGGGATTCACGTTATAATGTCCCCAACAGTTGGAACTTTTGTCCCCCTGTAGTGTAGACTATACCGTAAAGACGGTGACAGTGACACCCACACCATTGTAACAAAATATGAGGGTGTCGGGCACAACCCTAGATACCTCATTTTGGCAATGTAGTATTTCGGTGTTTTATGCTTGCGAATGCTGTCTCTCAGGTCTATCTAGGCCCTATGTAAAATGGCGCACCAAGATAGCGGAAACCCTCAGCAAAACGAAAAAGCAACGCCGGTTCATTGACACCGTCTGAAATGACCAAACTACTAGCTAGCTTTGTTTCAAAGTTACTTGAAACGTTACTAAAAACACAGGTGTGTCTAGACGCCCCCTGTAGTATAAGGTGTGCTCCCACATATGTGGGGTACATAAGTTCCAAGTGGTGGCGACATTATAACGTGAATCCCACATTATTATGCATAAAATATGTTAAGACTTCTGATTTCATTGATAATACAGCATATGAATATCATTAAATACCATGCTATATTTGTGTATTATACATATGGACAAAAACATGTAAAGTTATCTTCTTAATGTTTAAAATATTAATTTGAGTATTGATTTGAACAAAAAACAGGTAATGCGGCATAAAGTGAATGCGAAATGACGCGGAGTTTACGCGTTTTTACGAATTATATTTGTCCGCTATTTTTGCGTAATACGTTAAAATGGCAAAAATATTCTAAAATTGTTTTTGACTTTTTTGAATCTGGATGTAGGAATCGTAGCTTTGGAATATCAAAATTTATAGAGCCCAAATTGTGTGAATCAGGGTTCGCGATATACTATCATGACAGTTTTAAAAACTTAAGCTATTTTTAGGCTATCGAAAAGATTATTCACATGTATGTATAAATACAAATTAGTACTTACTGTTCTTATATTTTGGTTACAGTATGTTGCGTCAAACTTTGATGATCAAATCTAGTTAAAATATCAAATCTATAATTGACCTCTGTGTGGTCTAGTAACGTTTACAACACGTAGTCGTCATACAGATTAAATTGCTGCAAAACGAATCTTACAGTGTTGTCAGCTTATAAAACAGATTTATGGCAGTTTTGTATCGATAATTTGTATGCCACGACATTGGCGTCATTCGTTTTCCAGCTGGCCAAACAAATTCATTATTGTCTCGCAATAAACTCTATCGCGTATTTCAGATCGTTGGCACAATGATGTTGGCGTGCTGTGTTCTTACAATCACTGACCAAAGAAGCACCAAAATCGGGCAAGAGTTAATATCTATTTTGGATCGATACTTTGTATGCCATGACATTGGCGTCATTCGTTTTCCAACTGGCCAAACAAATTCATTATTGTCTCGCAATAAACTCTATCGCGTATTTCAGATCGTTGGCACAATGATGTTGGCGTGCTGTGTTCTTACAATCACTGACCAAAGAAGCACCAAAATCGGGCAAGAGTTAATATCTATTTTGGATCGATACTTTGTATGCCACGACATTGGCGTCATTCGTTTTCCAGCTGGCCAAACAAATTCATTATTGTCTCGCAATAAACTCTATCGCGTATTTCAGATCGTTGGCACAATGATGTTGGCGTGCTGTGTTCTTACAATCACTGACCAACGAAACACCAAAATCGGGCAAGAGTTAATACCGATTCTTGTCGGCCTGGTTGTTGTTGCGATCGGTTCAACATATGCATTCAACTGCGGTTATGCAATTAACCCCGCCCGAGATCTTGGACCACGGCTATTTACCCTTTTTGCTGGATGGGGAACTGACGTGTTTAGGTACGTGCTATGCTTGATTCTAATTTTGATATTAACCGAATGTTGTACATGTTATAAAAATTATTTCATATACTATTTTCTAAAAATCCATTTCGATGTTACCAATTTCAGTAAGAAATTTCAGAATATATACGTACCAAAATTTTACGTTAGCGATAAGGACTGCCTTTCTCTTCTTTTTCTCCATACAGGTTTTCTTTTGCACATCCAGGAACAACATATATACACGAACCATTGTCCGTCATTCGTCCCATCTCCCAAATAGCGAACTATTACTCTGGCTGCAATATTTTGGGTTTAATAAATTTGGCCTAGCGAGTTCAGAATACGCTAGATTCCACGGCAACTCAAGGTATTTCGTTGTCTTCACTTCTTTACTTCGTTTGGATTTCTGAATACAAATACTACAGTATAAACCACTTTTTCGATCTGTCGCGGATATAGCTGCAATGTTGACCTCTTCCAGATAGAGCTACTTTCAATACGGCCATCATTTCATTTATAATTTTACCTTTTTTATATAGCGATTCCATATTCAGATAACAAGCTATAATAGCATCAATATGTTTACAACTTACTCAATATGATATGAGAATCTACAAACAGAGTGAATTGTCGTGGGTGTGTTCGCTCCCTGTTCACACTGACTGAGCATCGGAATAATGAACCTTGTTTGATACCGCGCTCAAAATTGTGTTTCCAAGTTTTGAAGCCCTTTAATATTAAATCAAACTAAAATATTTATTTTTCGGTCACGGCAACGAATGTATATATTAATATATTTCACAAACCAATATAAATACACAACTACATGTGTAATAACGGTGACGCAGCTGCATGGCGCAACTTCCTAACACCATGCCCATACGACCCCGGCTATCATAACCTCAAGGGTGGACCCTAAGTTTTACAATTTAGTCACTTCTCTTGGTCAGACCCTAGAAGCTATGGAGCTTAGCAGGCCGCAGGCGCGCTTCACGGGGTGTGTTCGGACCCCGCCCGATTGGTTGCGCACGTGTCTAGTATCGGGGTATGATTGCTGAGGTCCCCCAGGGAGGTTGACACCGAAACCTGCTCACAGGTCATAATGTCAAACCAATATTCCCTGTCCTAGTCTAATGGAAGTTGTTTTGTCTAGTGAAATTCAAAGTGAAAACACGTGATACTTCAGGTTTCCTAGGTAAATTTTGAGTTCTCCTGAGCTGATTCCTGGTTGAACCCTTTGTCCGTTGTAGCCATATGGCCCCCACAGGGTTCCGACAGTCCCTGAGAGTTTAACGTCGGACTACTTAGTTCACATCTTAATAATCGGATTGTGTTAATATCTAGAGATTATGTTTTCCTAGTAAATTTTGTCTTTATCTGCGTGTACTAATTTCACGAATGAGTTCGGTAGGTAATTCGATAGGCTATTCTCGCTACAATTCTGTCGTTAAAAATACAAATATTCAGGGCGAACCGCACGTGTCAGGGCTTGGAATATTCCCTTCGTCAAGCCGTGGCACGCGGGGTTGGCCCGTCCATTAGGACGCACTTATGACGCTAGGAGATGAGTAACACGGAACCATGTGTGTGCTTTTCAACATTTTATTCCAAAAGTGCATTACGATATAGAAACGCAAATGAGTAATTGGAGCATCATTTACAGTAGTAAGGAGTGAAAAGAGTCGTATCCGAGCTGTCCGGTCGCACCTTCTTCTGCCTATTTCTACATTGGAAAATGGGTAGGATGAGCGAAAGTGTTCCCGGACATACCGGGCCAAAATCTGTACCCGCGGCCTTTACTTTGTTCCTTAGCAGTAACGGACTCAGTTACAACGCGGGTCGTATATTCTGGCGTGCTTCGAAGTTCGCTCTCAGTAAGACGCGGGCTGCACGTACTCAACGTAAATTGCAACCAACAGGGGAAGAAGAAAACAGGGTATCGCGCGGAGAGGGTGGTGCGCCAGTAAGGCACTGGCAAGATAGTCAGGCGGGCGGCAACCGGAGCGCGGATACGAGCTACACACACGACATGCCTAGGCTATGGAACACAAAACAGTTTAATCGATCAAAGTACGAACCATAGTACAATTAGGCTTGAATCCGTAGTACAGGTTGCGGAATATTCATACTAAACAGACCAATTTAGGTACATTCAATACATTGTTATGAAGGTCTGGCAGTGATAACTAAATTGGGCGATCACCCAAAAACGTCATGATATAAACGCGGTATCCAGAATAGTCAGATGCACAAACAAAACTAAACTCCGTGCAGTATACCATCGTGGTCCTGCAAATCCTGCCTACAGCCCCTATCTAGTTTATCACAACCGTTTGCCCTTAGAACAGATCCTACCCTAAGTGATAATCGTTTCTCTCCGTGTCTTAAGCAGAGCTCGACTGTCGCGAGTCCTAAAATCCGTGTATGGTTAGTTCGTGACGGTGGGGGTCGATTTTGGACGGACGAGTAACGATTAAAACCGGCACACTTGTCCGGGACGTCGCTGGGTTTACCTGGCGGAGTTGCCTATAGTAACTTTTCGACAATCTCCGTCCCCTTTTTCAACAGATCCGGGAAGGTCTTGGGTGGGACTGGCTGGGCCGGTTGACTTATTTTAGCGACTTTACCGGGCAGGGTGCGTGGGCATTTCGCCCGCGGACGCGCTTGCGTCCCCTTTTTGGTTGTTGTGTCTGTGTTCGGTTTCTTTCTTTTCCTCCCCTTTTTTCTTTGTTTCCTTTGTCGTTGTTTTCTTTCCTATTCTCTCTCTATCGGTCATCCTAAGTCCTTATTGAACCGTACACATCGAAATTGTACAGTGTCTCAACTGCACTGTCGAAAGTGTACAGTTGAGGTTGAGTTATTACTGAAATTTTATTAAATTTTGTCAGAACTCGATAGTCGAGTGGTTAGAACTGAAAGATCTGCAGCGGACTTAAATCCTCCGTGCAGGATCGAAACTCAATCAAGGAAAACGAAAAAGGGAGACAAAAATGGTGAAAAAGCTAAATCGGGGCATACATATTACATAGCCTAACGGGCAACCAGGGAAAAATAGTAAAAATACCTAAACTCAGCGATCAAGTAGCTCTGGAAAGAAAACGGGGTTTTGCACCCACTCGGTTTGGGGTCAAAACGATTCGCGAAAGGTCGCAATTTTTTCCTTTATTAGAATGAGAGTTTTATGGTTTCGTTTTGAACTTTGAGTTCTTTGACGTGCCTTCGAAAGCGTTTATTGGGTCCGATCTTGGTACCTAGTCAGGCCGTCGGTTCATTTTAGTGGGAAGTAATTTTCCTCGACATTACCACCGAGTTTGACCAGGTACGTTGGCTAGAGTGAACTTTGCTGATTTTAGCGGTTTGGCTAGAGGGTTTTAAGAAGAACGTGATTTGTCGCTGTCAATTTACCGAGCCACTGACAAGCGATGTCGTACGGGGCGGTTGTGATCTCGAGCAGTCTAGTCTATTCTAAGTGAAGCTCTTTCAAACCTTAGTGATGCACCAAACGCTCATCCTTACAAATCGAGAGCATACCGCAAACCGACAATGCTGAGTGAAACGTTGCTCCGTACGGAGTGCCAAGACCTTATGCTCAAGCTAAAATCACTTAGAATTTGTTTAGTCTTTTGGATTCCCCAAATTTTCTTAACTCAACTGGCAAAATAAATTTTAGGGCTTTCTAAAGCCCGACAGAGGCTAATCCTCCGTCCCTAACTGCAACGTCAGTCCGACCTCAAGCAGCGGCATGAGCATCGAACGGTCTACTAAACTGTAATTTTGTAAACCAGAAACGCAAACACGTAAGCCTGTCCCTATAAATCATCGGGGAAATTTTACCGTGGTCGGCTCAGGAAAAATTCAACTACCCTAACTCAAAAGCGACGCATCATGTAAAACATGGACGAGAGACGTCCATCATCGGTTTGTCTTACCTATGACCACGGGGAATCAGAACTACTTCGACTTTGGTGCCTACATTCCATCGCCATCCCGTGCGGTGGCACGACGCCCAAGACGGAACTCGACACACGGAGGTTTGTCAAAGGACTTATGAAAACAGAACCACTCAGTTGAAGGGAAGGGCGTGCAGCGACTGAAGTGAAATTGGCCTATTGAGCAAGAGCCTTAACAGCATTGACCAACAATTCTAAGTCGATGGATCGTCTCTGTTACATCTGGGGAAAGTAAACCCCCATGTTTCAGGCTGTCCTTCTCACGTTCACTTACAGTCTTTGATCCGGGGAGGCAAAAGCCAAACCCCCTTCGCGAGACCTAGGAAGTCTACGCGGTCCTCCGGATGTCGTCTCCAATCCAAACGCGAAAACTCAGAACACGGGAAAGCAATCGAACAAACGCAGAAAACAATTGAAACTAATGCGTCGGAGCCGGTCAGTAAAGTCGACCGAACTCCGCGCTGTCGAAGTCGAACTGATTCCCAGAGACGACGCGGTAGTCGTCGCTTCAAAATTTTCTGCTATGTTGGAGCATGGCGATTTTGTCGCCATCCAATCGGCGACGTTCTTTTGACGCCCACTTTTTTGAGGTCAAACCCGGGCGCCCAATCGAAAAATTCCCCGAATTTTATTTTTGACAGCTATCGTAAACCCTGGGTCCCCTTTAGAGAGAGTCGGCTTCAATCGAAATTGCCGACATCAAACTTGAACCCTCCGAATACTCGGAGGTCGACCATCTGTGAGTTTTCTCCCAAAATCTCCGATTTTACCCCATCTGTAGTCCCAAATTCTTGTCAGAAACTTGTCGAAAACTCATTACTCAGATCTTTTAAACCTCTTACCTAACTTAGCTTGGTCGTTATCCCCCAAATGTCCCACGAAAGCTGCTAAATCACCCGTCAAATTTTCAAAATTTTAAATCTTTTCGCCATGCAAAGTGCTTAAAGTAAGCTGGGATATGTCTTTTTGGTGTTCTGGTCCTCATCCATCAAATTTTCCCCCCAGCTAACTCGCCGATTTGAAGCCAAATTTCTGCTATTTAGCGAGTTAGCTGCCTCATCCATCACCTAATTAAGCTGATTTGGAGGGCATCTGGGGCTAAATTTTATCGCCCTTTCCATGGATAAACGTGCAAACATTGCACGTTTATATGTTGGCTTACAAGATAAAGCCAAACATTCCTAGCATTCTCAGCATTCCTAGCTAAATTTCAAATGTCCCGACAGGA
>JASANE010007196.1:0-16511 GCA_030248225.1 Trileptium ribeirensis | reverse complement strand
GAAATGAGCAAATACGCTGGTGTGAGGTTAGTACCCACTCGAGTGCAGCAATCTTGGAGCTTTAAAACAGGATAGTATTCATAACATAGAAGGACCGTGTTCTACTCCTGACTCGTAATTGTTTTTTGACATGAAATGAGCAAATACGCTGGTGTGAGGTTAGTACCCACTCGAGTGCAGCAATCTTGGAGCTTTAAAACAGGATAGTATTCATAACATAGAAGGACCGTGTTCTACTCCTGACTCGTAATTGTTTTTTGACATGAAATGAGCAAATACGCTGGTGTGAGGTTAGTACCCACTCGAGTGCAGCAATCTTGGAGCTTTAAAACAGGATAGTATTCATAACATAGAAGGACCGTGTTCTACTCCTGACTCGTAATTGTTTTTTGACATGAAATGAGCAAATACGCTGGTGTGAGGTTAGTACCCACTCGAGTGCAGCAATCTTGGAGCTTTAAAACAGGATAGTATTCATAACATAGAAGGACCGTGTTCTACTCCTGACTCGTAATTGTTTTTTGACATGAAATGAGCAAATACGCTGGTGTGAGGTTAGTACCCACTCGAGTGCAGCAATCTTAGAGCTTTAAAACAGGAATACATAGAAGGATCGTGTTCATACTCCTGACTCGTAATTGTTTTTGGGTACACCATAAGAACGGCTGTGAATGTACAGGTAAAATGGTCTATGTACATTGTCTCAAACTAGGCATAAATAAGCATACTAATACATACAAATTTCGCCATGAATTAAAGATTGAGCAACCTAAAATTATTAAAGAGTCCAGCAGCTAGAAGTTATTTGAGATAACATGATTTTTTCACCATAGCGGTCAAATGAACGTTCACTTACCTACCAATACGAACAAAGGAAAATAAGCACGGAAACTAGAATTTCAATCCAATCTATCTATTGCTCTAAACATCATGTTAAACTTTGTAGATTGAGTCAGATTAATTTGTACTACTCCGCTGAAACCCGTTAGGTTTAAGAACATTAGATAAAAGTAATTTTATTTCAATCAATATCGCCATAACGTTTAATGCCGGTAAAGCCCTGCCAATTCGACGTCAAATAAGCCTTACCTCATGAAAATCCATCAATCCTAACAAAAGATATGACACTTTTATTATAAAAAGTCCATTTTTTGAAAATGTCTTTTTTGACCCCCCCCCCAAATGAAGGGGTCTACTGACCCAGGCATCGGTCCTAGAGCGAGCCTCGGAACCATGCCCAATCGAAAGACCGGACTTTTTTTACCTGTGGGAGGTAGGGGGGTAGACTATCTTAAAGAGCTAAAATTGCGAAAAAATCGCTAAAAACAGAGATATGGCCGACCAAACTTTATCTTAAACATAGAATAATAGAGAACATCAGCAGGCATCGCTGAAAAGGTGCGGCGACCCTGATTGCGAAGCAATCTCTTTTGGGGGTGAGAGATGTTTGGGGGTCCATAGACAATGGGGGCTTAGCTGAAAAGATGGTGGGCCCCATCACAGAGTTCCCCCCCTGGTAGAACTGTGCCGAAATTTTTAGGTGTTAGGTGTTTCAGATACTTTATTATCTAGCCAACACGTAATAACAATACCATAATCACGCAGCCTTTAGCTATGCGTTGTGAAATTTCAAAAAATACCAAATTGATAAAAAAAATTACTCCAATAATTATTGAATGTAATTATTTAGTGACAGAAAAATTCTGCCAACATAGTTTTCATACAGTGATATGTATAGATGTTGTCAATATAATACAAATTCTAGATATTGTATTGATTTTTTTATTGTAGAATCAGGAAATTTTTAGGAATGAGACACATGGTGCTTTATTTTAAGCGGCACTTAGGTTTTAAAAGACATGTGGAGGTTTTGTAACTTCTATGATTCTCTGCTAATATCCATTTATATCGCGTATTCAACACCACAGTGTTTTTGACGGTATTTTAAGAAGGGGTATACATACCTTGTGTAACATCGCAACGATATGACATAAAGTAAGCCATGCAATTTACGACAATAATACATATTGTCAGCTACAATATGCTGTTATCCTGCTACATTGGTTTTTACAAAAGGGTGTTGGAGACACTATAACGATATTGCTAGTACAACAATGTACCTCATAACGCATGATGATGCTCTGGGTATCGGGAAGGCTAGGCGGCAGACTGCCGTGAGGAGTCGTCTCGGGCGGAGGGGTAGAGGGACTTGCAGTCACTGGCTACATAGAGCACTGATGGTTCGACTGCTCTCACATTCACTCTGGACAAATACCAGGGAATGTCCCAATTAAACAGGATTTACGGAAGAAAAACATTGACCACACCATAAAGATTGATAAAAATATCAACTTAAGCGAGCTAACTCAAGAGATGAATCAAGCAGCTTCAGTGAATGACCAGCGGATACTGTATAAACCAATTAGGAAATACACAGCTACATTGCTTTGTTACCTGAGTGTTGTTCGCGACGAATCTGGCAACAAGCATGTAACTAAAACAACACGAGTCGCGTACTAGCAGGGGCATTTTGACAATCTACTAAATCGTAAGCAGTCACAAAACCCTCTGAAAGACAATGGCGTCGACTTTTTCGAGTTGCTCCACTCTATCCATAATTGAAGTGCTAAAGGCTTGCAAAGACATCAAAAGTGGACAAGCATCTGATAACCACGACATTCTTCCTGACTGATGTAGGCTGTCAGTAAAGCTAACTACAAAACTGCATGCTGCACGAATTCTGGCAGAAATATTGTAGCCGGAGGACAGCTATAATTATCTCGTATCATAAAAAAGAGATAAATCTGACTGCTTCAACTACCGCGGCATTTCTTTACTAAATACCGCTTTTAAAATCCTAGAAGCAGACATCCACCACCGTTTCAAGAGCCAGCGCGAAATTTGTGAAAGAGAACAGCAGTGCGGTTTTCGTCCAGGTCGCAGCACTATAGATCAGATATTAAGCATGCGTGTGCTGCAAGAACACCTGTATGAGTATCAAAGACCTGCAGCAGTTGAATTTGTGGACTTCAAAGCTGCCGTCGACATCCTCCAGCGCCAGTCGTTGTACTAGGTAATGGAGGCTGATGGAGTCCAAACCAAGCTGCTTTCGGTAATAAAACATTTAATTCGAGCCATCTTTTTGCCGAGTACGCGTTGATGACAGTCTCTCTGAACCGTTCGAGGTCAAGTCGGACGTACAGCACGGACCGATTGTATCGCCGACCCTAACTACGGAGTGGCTTGGGTCATGCAAACAGCACTGCACCAAGAAGACTGCGTCATCTATAGCGCAGCACATGAGCGTTTCATTGACGCAGCATGCGCTGATGATATAGCCATTGCACAATACATATCAATATACATTGTACATATACATATACTTTGGGCATATAGCCACTGTACATATACATAGGTATGCCCAATATATATGTGCAATGGCTATTTGTCCAATAGCCATGCCATAGCTATTTATATATATCTACATATAGACACATAACCCGTTCAACTTCTTGGTACATATCTAATCCGAATTGCATAAACCCAAGCCGCGTTCGAAAAAACACTGAGCTATTTTGGAGCTGCGACTCTGTTCCTTAACAAACCTCGCAAAGGGTGCTAATAACAAGCACAGGCGGGCGTAGACGATTAGTACGACAAGCTTGGTTAAAACATCGCTTCACAATGTCCGTTGGCACTTGTGGGAGATTACAGCATTAAATTAAATTAAAACGCAATTTTAAATTATGGTCTTACAATTAGTTATATATTCAAAACCTATAACTTTATGCATGAGTGAACTTATACTACGCTACCTACCATCCTCTTTTGACGCATGTACAAAGCGCAGTTAGAGAACAAAATAGTCATTGCAATAGCCAATTCAAAACTCAAAAATTTCAGTTCGCGAGCGCAGAGCAACTGATTACAAAATGAGGTAATTTCCGTTCGTTAACATAAAAACCGATTTGCTATTTGGCCACGATGTCATTTTAAACGCACAACGTGGTCACTAACATTCCGCATTTTTCCGTTACGCTAACAGATTTGGCCTTTTATGATAATACGTGTATTTTGCTAACATCACAGGTGATTCTTATATTAAATGGTTTTGAACTATTCGTTAGTAGGCCAATATTTTGTTACTTAACGTTTTGGATGCATTTACCAAAACACCAATTTTATGTTCTTCTATATGTCTACGGATGGTTGGTACGCCGAGCAAATGATCGTCAATCGCTGATGACTGAAGCAAATGGTAGGAGACACACCTTAAGTTTACTCATGTATGACAAATACGCTAAAATTAATAAATCAAACCTAAGCAGTGTCATTTTACTCTGTGTTTCCACACAAAAATTTATTGGTCAAATTATAAAAAAATGGACCTTGATGTTCGGATTCCTGCAGGAAAAGATCTAATTTATTTAACTTGCATGTTATACATTATTCACACTGGTACGCAGATCAGACTAATGGTTCTTTGATTACTTTATAATTCTGACAAAGATCACTGCAGCAACTTTGAGAAACTAATTAAGATAAGAGGGTTGAAGTTGTGTACGCACGATCGGTATCCAAAGAGGAAGCGCCGAACCGTGGCCCGTCTCAAACAGTTTTCAAGATTAGTTTGTGGCGTGAAGAAAAACCTCGAAATTGAATAAGTTCTTATTTTCTGGGTCTTCAAGTGTAAAACCTGAACTTGTCAATCTTCAGCTTTTCCCCACCTCAAAATTTTAATCCTTCGCATGCCCATGTGGGCACCCATGTGAATACACAACTCGATTTTAGAGCTAAAAATGCATTGCCTTGATCATTTAGAAAGAATCTATAAAGCTGCGTTATTCCGAATGGGAAGTACTCGAGGTTTGATGTGTGGATTTCTGTCGAGCTGATAGATTAGTGAACTACGGAAAGCCTACAATTTAGTGATTAGCCTGTTCGTATGAACAAAAATATGTATAACTATTACGAAGAAATTATGCCTAGTTTAAATCACACAACGAAAGATCTGAATAGAACGATCCTTGTATTACTGCACAACGTTCATTTTGTAATAGCATATGATAATAATTACAGTTCAACTTTTGTTCATGCATGCAAAGTTACTTATCTTTGTGTTGACTTCGTGATTCACATGCATACATAGGATAAAACGGTGTAAATATTTACCTCGATATCTTTTTGGTGAACTCTCTTCCACAGCCGATAAGTTTTATATTTATTTTTAATAGCAACAATGAACTGTGTTGAGTTGTACCTTAATTCGTGCTTACAATAATGAGCAATGAGCATTTGTGTAGAACAAGTGCACTAAGCCCTAAGCCCTAAGTCCCTATTTCGTAAATATACATCTTAAGGCGTGTTCACACACTCAAACTTTTTGCTAAATTTTGAGCTCAAAATTCAGCTCAAATTGTTCAGATTTTGATCAAAATTTGTCGGTAAAATTTTGAACGAAAAATTGCGATATTACAAAATTTGAGAACAAAATTTTAGCTCAAACTTTTTCAAATAATTAATCTAGTCGGTGTTTGGCTACAGGAATATCGTTGAAAAGTTTGACCAGTGCTCATACATTAAACTTACCAAAAGTGCAAAAAAATGCTTTCAAACTTTGATCAAAATTTAATAGGAATTTTAATTCAGATTTCGATCAAAATCTGAACAAAAAGTTTGAGCGTGTGAACACGCCTTAATGGGCATTTTGTAAACTGCTTCGTGGAGATGAGTCGAACTGTATCAAAAGATTAGCACTGTACCTCTCAAATTGGCAATTTTCGGGTTAGAGGTTTCAACTTATTGAACGTTATGTTGTGTATTTGAAAACAGGCAGTTTTATTTGTAGTTTTGAATAAATAAGAACGTAATATGTCTTTTTAACGCAACTCCCATTGACACCAAACAGCTCAGCGATGACTTAGTCAAAATTACAATCTATCACCCTGAACGTTATACACGTTCAACGCAATTTTTCTTCATGATCCTCTTGAAGATATGATATAGAGTCGCATCTTTAGCCAGAAAGCAGTTTGTTAGTTGCATTGGTCGAAAGAAAGGGCAATTCGAAATGTATATAAACGGAGAACAGTACTCGTTTGGTAGAGTCACTATATATCGGAACGAGTCTTTATACGGGCCTAATGGTAAAAAATTGAGAATGCGGTGGTGACACCTTCCCTACCTGAAACCGGGCGTATCTTACCTAATTATTTACAGCTCATGAACATTAAATTTTCAGAGATCTTTGAACACATTAAACATAAATGCTGATACGACAAGTTGCTGCTATAGCGTTAAAACTCGAGAACCCAAGCAGTAACGTGACAAACGTATAAACGCAATTCGTTGAGAAAATGGAAGCGGTGCACACAAGTAAAGGCTGAAATGGGTGTGAGTGACGTGCAAGCAATGTGGCGTTTATAATAAGTCATACACAACCAACAATTCATAGCTGTAAGGGAATCGCAATGTTATGGGACGAGTCACGAAGATGCATATATAATGACAGTACGGGCGAAATTTTTGTATAGAGCGTTCTGAAATTACTAGGCCCATCTTAGAAACTATAGAAACTACAAATCCGGAATAGAAACTACCTGCGCGAGAGTTTTGTGTTAGTTGTGTCGCTCACATACATTGTGTTGAGCTCTTGTTTGTAGAACACTTTGACATATCAGTTCTACATGACTGGAGTTAATACAAATACAATCTTTGTCTATCAGCGGCAGTAATTTTGTACAGTAAATCTTATTAAATATTGAACAGTATATAGATAGTACTTATTTCTAAGCATAACCCGTTTGAACCATGTCCTTTACAATTGAATTTTGTTTCACATTTTTTGCAAATTCGTACATTTTAGATATTTAATTACGTTTTGAGTGATAAGGCGCCTAGGTCAGCGGTATCCCAGCACCGATGAAACTTAAAGTTGAGAAGACTGTAACGTATTAAATAGACATTAATCGTTGGAAAATAAAAATTGCAAAAACAAACGTGAACAGAAGATCATGAATCACAGTTATGTAATAGTGGTTTTAGTTTTAGTAGAAGTTAATGGTTATTTATTGAATAAATAAAAATTGCAAAAACAAACGTGAATAGAAGATTGAATCACAGTTATGTAATAGTGGTTTTAGTTTTAGTAGAAGGTAATGGTTATTTATTCAAAAAAAAATAAAAATTGCAAAAACAAACGTGAATAGAAAATCATGTATCACAGTTATGTAATAGTGGTTTTAGTTTTAGTAGAAGGTAATGGTTATTTATTGAAAAAAATAAATTGAAAAACAAAAGTGAAATAGAAGATTGAATCACAGTTATGTAATAGTGGTTTTAGTTTTAGTAGAAGTTAATGGTTATTTATCTGAAAAAAATAAAAATTGCCATAAACAAACGTGAATAGAAGATTGAATCAACAGTTATGTAAATAGTGGTTTTAGTTTTAGTAGAAGGTAATCGGTTATGATTGATTGAAAAAAATAAAAATTGCAAAAACAAACGTGAATAGAAGATTGAAATCACAGTTATGTAATAGTGGTTTTAAGCTTTTAGTAGAAGGTAATGGTTATTTATTGAAAAAAATAAAAATTGCAAAAACAAACGTGAAAACAAGATTGAATCACAGTTATGTCATAGATGGTTTTAGTTTTAGTAGAAGGTAATGGTTATTTATTGAAAAAAATAAAAATTGCAAAAACAAACGTGAATAGAAGATCATGTATCACAGTTATGTAATAGTGGTTTTAGTTTTAGTAGAAGGTAATGGTTATTTATTGAAAAAAATAAAAATTGCAAAAACAAACGTGAATAGAAGATCATGTATCACAGTTATGTAATAGTGGTTTTAGTTTTAGTAGAAGGTAATGGTTATTTATTGAAAAAAATAAAAATTGCAAAAACAAACGTGAATAGAAGATTGAATCACAGTTATGTAATAGTGGTTTTAGTTTTAGTAGAAGGTAATGGTTATTTATTGAAAAAAATAAAAATTGCAAAAACAAACGTGAATAGAAGATTGAATCACAGTTATGTAATAGTGGTTTTAGTTTTAGTAGAAGGTAATGGTTATTTATTGAAAAAAATAAAAATTGCAAAAACAAACGTGAATAGAAGATTGAATCACAGTTATGTAATAGTGGTTTTAGTTTTAGTAGAAGGTAATGGTTATTTATTGAAAAAATAAAAATTGCAAAAACAAACGTGAATAGAAGATCATGTATCACAGTTATGTAATAGTGGTTTTAGTTTTAGTAGAAGGTAATGGTTATTTATTGAAAAAAATAAAAATTGCAAAAACAAACGTGAATAGAAGATTGAATCACAGTTATGTAATAGTGGTTTTAGTTTTAGTAGAAGGTAATGGTTATTTATTGAAAAAAAATAAAAATTGCAAAAAACAAACGTGAATAAGAAGAATCATAGATAGCAAGTTATGTAATAGTGGTTTTAGGTTTAGATAGAAGGTAATGGTTATTTATTCAAAAAAAAATAAAAATTGCAAAAACAAACGTGAATAGAAAATCATGTATCACAGTTATGTAATAGTGGTTTTAAGTTTTTTAGTAGAAGGTAATGGTTATTTATTGAAAAAAAATAAAAATTGCAAAAACAAACGTGAATAGAAGATTGAATCACAGTTATGTAATAGTGGTTTTAGTTTTAGTAGAAGGTAATGGTTATTTATTCAAAAAAAATAAAAATTGCAAAAACAAACGTGAATAGAAGATTGAATCACAGTTATGTAATAGTGGTTTTAGTTTTAGTAGAAGGTAATGGTTATTTATTGAAAAAAATAAAAATTGCAAAAACAAACGTGAATAGAAGATTGAATCACAGTTATGTAATAGTGGTTTTAGTTTTAGTAGAAGGTAATGGTTATTTATTGAAAAAAATAAAAATTGCAAAAACAAACGTGAATACAAGATTGAATCACAGTTATGTCATAGTGGTTTTAGTTTTAGTAGAAGGTAATGGTTATTTATTGAAAAAAATAAAAATTGCAAAAACAAACGTGAATAGAAGATCATGTATCACAGTTATGTAATAGTGGTTTTAGTTTTAGTAGAAGGTAATGGTTATTTATTGAAAAAATAAAAATTGCAAAAACAAACGTGAATAGAAGATCATGTATCACAGTTATGTAATAGTGGTTTTAGTTTTAGTAGAAGGTAATGGTTATTTATTGAAAAAAATAAAAATTGAAAAAACAAACGTGAATAGAAGATTGAATCACAGTTATGTAATAGTGGTTTTAGTTTTAGTAGAAGTTAATGGTTATTTATTGAAAAAAATAAAAATTGCAAAAACAAAAATGAATATAAGATTGAATCACAGTTATGTAATAGTGGTTTTAAGTTTTAGTAGAAGGTAATGGTTATTTATTGAAAAAAATAAAAATTGCAAAAACAAACGTGAATAGAAGATTGAATCACAGTTATGTAATAGTGGTTTTAGTTTTAGTAGAAGGTAATGGTTATTTATTGAAAAAATAAAAATTGCAAAAACAAACGTGAATAGAAGATCATGTATCACAGTTATGTAATAGTGGTTTTAGTTTTAGTAGAAGGTAATGGTTTATTTATTGAAAAAAATAAAAATTGCAAAAACAAACGTGAATAGAAGATTGAATCACAGTTATGTAATAGTGGTTTTAGTTTTAGTAGAAGGTAATGGTTATTTATTGAAAAAAATAAAAATTGCAAAAACAAACGTGAATAGAAGATCATGTATTACAGTTATGTAATAGTGGTTTTAGTTTTAGTAGAAGGTAATGGTGGATATTTATTGATAAAAAATAAAAATTGCAAAACAAGCGTGAATAGAAGATCATGAATTACAGTTATGTAATAGTGGTTTTAGTTTTAGTAGAAGGTAATGGTTATTTATTGAAAAAAAATAAAAATTGCAAAAACAAACGTGAATAGAAGATCATGTATCACAGTTATGTAATAGTGGTTTTAGTTTTAGTAGAAGGGATTGTTTATTTATTTAAAAGAATAAAAATTGCAAAAACAAACGTGAATAGAAGATCATGTATCACAGTTATGTAATAGTGGTTTTAGTTTTAGTAGAAGGTAATGGTTATTTATTGAAAAAAATAAAAATTGCAAAAACAAACGTGAATAGAAGATCATGAATCACAGTTATGTAATAGTGGTTTTAGTTTTAGTAGAAGGCAATGGTTATTTATTGAAAAAAATAAAAATTGCAAAAACAAATGTGAATAGAAGAATGTAATAGTGGTCGTGCGGCACAGCGGTGAGTGTAGGTGTCAGAATCATGAGTTCGCGTGTTCAAGTCATACTGTAAGTTCAATCTTTTTAAGCAAAATACTAATACCACGTTGTTTCAGGGTTCTCCCTGTAAAATTGGCACAAGCTTGCTGAGAAAGAACCTTGTAAGATTGGCATTGCTTCAAGGCCTTTGCTTCAGCAACGATGGCTGCGATTGCAACATATTGATAGTCACCATACGACATTCAGATCGTTAAGACCGTCGGGGTCGCATTTTTAGCTTGGATATAGCTGAGCGTAATAAAAACGCAACTATCATACCACATGTTCGTTAAAGATTTTATCAATTTTATATATTCTTCTTATGTCCACGCCATTATGACGCCAGTAGGGGTTACCGTCCAGCACCGGAGGAGTGTGTTGGGTAACGATAGAACCGGATCGATGCCATTCTCGACCCATTCACATAATGATTTAGAAGAGTGCCATATCGTTCTCAATAAACCATCATCAGGTCTAGTTGATATCTATATATGGTAGTGGTGCTTATATTACATCGGACTCAAATTGGGAATCGTTACAATAAATTAGCTTCCCATATGCTATATGGTTCTCGTATGTGTGTTATTTTCTCTCTCCTTATAATTCCGAAGGAATATTTCGAAATGGCTCACTTCCAAACGATAGCTGTTCATAAATCCAAAAGTCATTTAGGTAGATTCACCATTGAACCAAACGTTTTTTCGATATAAATACCCCATTTTTACACTCGTTTATTTTAACAAATAGATATTTTTGTAGTCGACCCGATATTGCTAATGATTATGCTCATTTCCTGCGCTACAGATCGCACCTGGACCAAAGTTTGGTCAATTATATTACCCAAACCCATACAGTTGTTAACGTTTTACGCCTCTGAGGTAATCATGTAGCTTTTCAAAGCGTCGCTTGTTTACAAAAATGAAAGGCAATTCTAAATTTGTGAAGCACAAATTAGTACGCACGATCTTCATGAAGCCTCGACTTATCACTAAAACAAAATTTATTAAGCTTTCAAACAACAACGAAGGTATAATAAGTCTCATTGTAAATATTTAAAATTTGTTTGCGTCTTAATATTCAGCAGCTATGTATTGATTGACATGCTAAGAAACTCTAAAATAAATTAACCAAACGGAAATTAAAATTCGATTTCAAATTAAATAGTACGTAAGTATTAAGCTCTAGGTCACATGGTTGTTGGTATTTTTTGTTAAAATCACGAAATGGGATCACATATACATTTGCTTAAATAAAATAATTTCTAGCATTGGTAGTTGGAGTTTTAATTTTCCAGGCTCAAACACAGAAGATATTTTCTTGATTCCTAAAATAAATTAATCAAACGGAAATTAAAATTCGATTTCAAATTATATAGTTACGTGAGTCTTAAGCTCTAGGTCACATGGCTGTTGGTATTTTTTGTTAAAATCACGAAATGGGATCACATATACATTTGCTTAAATAAAATAATTTCTAGCATTGGTAGTTGCAGTTTTATCGAACTAATTTTCCAGGCTCAAACACAGAAAATATTTTCTTGATTCCTAAAATAAATTAATCAAACGGAAATTAAAATTCGATTTCAAATTAAATAGTACGTGAGTCTTAAGCTCTAGGTCACATGGTTGTTGGTATTTTTTGTTAAAATCACGAAATGGGATCACATATACATTTGCTTAAATAAAATAATTTCTAGCATTGGTAGTTGGAGTTTTAATTTTGCAGGCTCAAACACAGAAGATATTTTCTTGATTCCTAAAATAAACTAATCAAACGGAAATTAAAATTCGATTTCAAATTAAATAGTTACGTGAGTCTTAAGCTCTAGGTTACATGGTTGTTGGTATTTTTTGTTAAAATCATGAAATGGGATCACATATACATTTGCTTAAATATAATAATTTCTAGCATTGGTAGTTGGAGTTTTATCGAATTTATTTTCCAGGCTCAAACACAGAAAATATTTTCTTGATTCCTAAAATAAATTAATCAAACGGAAATTAAAATTCGATTTCAAATTAAATAGTACGTGAGTATTAAGCTTTAGGTAACATGGTTGTTGGTATTTTTTGTTAAAATCACCAAATGGGATCACATATACATTTGCTTAAATATAATAATTTCTAGCATTGGTAGTTGGAGTTTTATCGAATTAATTTTCCAGGCTCAAACACAGAAAATATTTTCTTGATTCCTAAAATAAATTAATCAAACGGAAATTAAAATTCGATTTCAAATTAAATAGTACGTGAGTATTAAGCTTTAGGTAACATGGTTGTTGGTATTTTTTGTTAAAATCACCAAATGGGATCACATATACATTTGCTTAAATATAATTTCTAGCATTGGCAAAGCAAATTTTTGCCAAAGTTTTGAACAAAGTTTGAGCCTAAGTCATTTGGTTTCAAGCCTTGTACACTAGCCACTATGCTATTTATGAGCTGTTGCCCGTTGCCCTGTCTCAACTTCGAATAACAACGCGCGTGGATACGTACGCTGCGCAGCAACTATGTCAACATAACGTTACACAAGCAACGTATATGTCAATTTGTACGTGAACGGATTAAATAATTGCGTTCTACTTTTCCTCCTTCTTCAAAAAGGCAGCGCATTTAACCCGTCAAATCAGGATGATGGTTCGGGCGATGTTCTAGATTTCCGAATACGTTGACAATAGCCGTCCTTCATCGTATTCACCGTGAATACAACGATTGCACTCCACGCTTCGCGTGTTGCAGGGCTTCGTTGAAACTTATTTCCCCACTCAAGTGTGTGTCGAATCATTGCTTCGGCGAAAACATCCCACAGATTTGATGAAAATCCAGCATTTCGAGCGTTATCGGTATGCCTAGCCCCAAGATCTAGCAAAAACCGCCGAACGGAACCGTCAATATCGTCTAAATGCGACACGACAAAGTCTAGCGATTCGGTAAAGCGGCGAGCATGGATACGTAAATCGGTTACACTCGAGCGCCGTTTTGATACCCTGGCCCCTGTCGATGTAGAGAGCTGATCAGATCCTGAAATATACAGTGTAAAACTTTGAAGAAACGTCAAATGTCTTACAAATAAATCAGTTTTCTACTTTTGGTCGATAGTAAAAGCATATTATGCTAAATATAGTTCAAATAATGTCAAACACGTAGCTTTAAGCAAAATAGTTGGAATGTCAAGAGCTGATAGAAATGGCAATCTCTTGCGCCGTTTTGATAGCTTCCTGGCTATGTAGAGCAAAATTTCTAAATATTTAACGCATTAGGTGTATTAAATTGTGATTTTGGCAAAAAGTATTACAAAATAGATGATTTTTAGTTTTAGCTTTAATACCGTAATTTATAATTGTGACACATATGGAATTTAGCTAAAATCACATAGCTACACGGGAAAAACGGACTCTATTTCTAAGATAAAATTTTAATCTATAAAATTTATAAGATTTATATTTCAAGGACATAGTTATAAAAGTTAAGCATTGATATTTTAAGGTTAAATCCTTAATTCGGCATGTAAGAACCCAAAGCGCCGAATGTATTAATGTAATCAAAGTTTTAATTTTGCAGACTTTTATGGTATGAATTTAGTATTTAACGAAATTTTCTGTACGTACTCTGTGATACGAAGCGAGCAGGTATCCGAGTTCTTAACTTAAACTAGTTCTTAAACAGTGGGTTTTATCTGGTTAGCTGAAAAAACAAAAAACTTATCACACGTGCTGAAACTTAGCTATGTAACTTGTCTTTCACAGTCGCGCGTTAACAAGAGCGAGCGTGTATTTATCTATGTCATTTTGAAATATTACTTTAACGGGCTTTATGTTTTATGTATATACCACCCTAAAACCTCTGTAATCATGAATCTGACCCTACACTCAATCAAAAACTCTGAAAAGGCATAAAATACTTGTGATGTATCCTAGATAACCCAATCATCGTAATCGGAATAATGAAAACTAATATATAGACCATTCATGATGCCCTGGACGTAATACATACATAAACTATTGAAGATTGACTGTATTTTGGAAATACAATTCGTCCACCGTAAGGCCCTTGATACACCTGTAAACTTATAATACAGTCAATATGGACTCTACATAACAAAACAATCGTATTCGGCGTGCTTGATAACCTAATGAATACTCATTGTGAAGTAAAAACACGCAATGAACAAGCCCGCATTTGAAAAAATCAATATTTCGGACAAAGGGTCGACGAACCATATTCTAGCACACAGCGACCCAGGCAGTGGTCCCACAAACAAAGTGTTACTAAGCGAAGTTGCAGATATCGATGTGCTACTTCTGTCGAATGTTAAAGTCGAAGCACGTGTCACGAGATATGGGCTGCGAAACACTGGTACCCATATGGACTGATTTGGCGAAGAACCTGCTAAATAACATGTTTTTGCGATTTTGATTTGTAATATGGAGTTAACTCTCGACCCTCAACTGAAAGCGTGTTCACACGCTCAAATTTTTTGCTCAAATTTTGAGCTCGAACTTTTTCAGGTAACACATCTCGTTCATCATTGGCTACAGGAATATTTTTGAATGAACAGTGTTCACACGTTCAAACTTGCAAAAAACACACTTTCAAATTTTTATCACAATGTGATCAAAATTTTAGCTCAAATTTTGATCAAAATTTGAGCAAAATGTTTGAGCGTGTGACGAGCATGGAGCACAACATCATTACCTTTGCCGTTGAACAAAAAAATTTGCTTTAATTCTAATATCCAGTAATGACCTCAGAATTGACGACAGATATGGTAAATAAAGGTACATGACAAACGACGGGGACGGCACGACATACTGCAAGCATATGTCATATAAATACACTCTCCGTTTGCGAACGAACTCTTGTATTTATTAATATTCACGAATATACCCACACACATACCATCACCATAAGTCGACGCTTTTGGAGTATTGACGGCAGTAAAGTTGAAAATAGACTGAACTTCAGGCGCTTCCCGAATAATTGTTGTCAAAATTGCATATCCGGGTTCGTCGCTTCCTTTTCGCCGGGCCACGTCCCAAATTATTTTGATAAGTCGTATTTGAACTGGTGTTAGTTGAACCGATTTTGTTGTTGTTGAATTTGAATGTCGTTTTGAAGATATTTTCATTGGACGATCAATTGTTGCTGTTGTTGTTGTTGTTGTTGTTGCTATTGTTGTTGCTCCATTGTTACAAGCAGTCGTGGTACTAGTAGTCCTACGCGTTCCATCTTTCTTTTTTGTAGACCCACTCGGTTTCGATTTATCCTGATGTATTTCGGACTGATCTTGGGTTTTTATGATAATTGCTGAACAACTGCGTTTTTCATGGCGCTGTGGTAAATGTTTAACTGCAATTGATGTCTTCGATGATTTTTTGCTGTAAATTCTGCTAGGATCATCTGGTATTCCGATTGAAATCGGTCTAGAATCGTGTAAAGACGATGTCTTGTTGCCCATACTTTGTAGATCTAATGGCTATTTAGATATGCATATAGAATTTGAAAGGAAGCAATTTCAATTTTTAAATAAACTTCAATTGCCCTACACTTAAGTTGTTCATTATATATACTATTAGTCGTTTCAAACAATTTATTTACTTTCTAAATTCTATAACTTATTCTTGTAAGTTAATAATTTTATACGTATTCTCATTGCCTTTTCAACGAAAGCTTGATCGACGATTTTTTTCTAATATATATTTGTATACATATAAAGTTTTCAAATTTTCCATGCCCTACCTAACGTTTGATAGGTTGTTGGACCCCCACCCCCACTATCCACCTCATTGTGCTTTCACATGGATCCGCTAGTACAAGTATGTTGCAAGGTATACGTCGACACATATAGGTACTATTCGCTGGAGATTTAGTATTGCAACTGGCTGACCGTATAAATGTCAAAACGCGATTATGCGGCTTTCACAGAGATCTGCGTGTACGAACTGCACGCCGTAAAATATTGCAAAGACGATATATTTTTGTTATATTTTTGCAGAGCGTAATGGTTTTCTATTTTGGTTCCAACAATAACGTTGCGCATAAATATTGATGTTGCAATAACGTTTGCTTTTAGTGCACCATACGAAGAAACTATATTGTTGTTGCAACATCAATAGCTTGCTCAATGCCATTGTAGCGACAATAGAATCTAACATAAGTGCAGCGACAGTAGTTTTCTCGTAGCATGTTAGGAACAGTAGCAGTTACAGATATATGTACTGCTGTAACAGGC
>JASANE010007195.1:0-18729 GCA_030248225.1 Trileptium ribeirensis | reverse complement strand
TAGAAACACCACTTATGTGCTCGGACCCTGCGGCGCTGTTAGGGATATGGGAGGGGATTATTCATGGCGTTGGTAGTGCAACGACACACCACGTGATAGGGACAAGGTAACTGTTGTGCATGCTTTAGATACCCAAGTATGACACCTCGGAAGTTTTTTGGTAACAGAAATGCAAACATGGCTACGCTTTAATCTCCATTAATCATTATTTGATTCGACCTAACCTATCTATGCGCATTCGATGGTTGTATTTTATGACTTAATCGTTTCAGCTGCGCAAACCATGCGCAATCCCAGTTGTGCACTGTGGTTGATATTTGTCTAAATCATCGTTGCATGCCATGCAAGTGTCAAACAGTTGCATGGCTTATCGCTTTGTATGGTTACACTACCTCACAAACAACTTTATTTTAATAAATGTTTTCAAGATACTAACGCAACAAGATACCACCGCAACCAGACGATTCTCTGGCCTTCCCCGAACTAGTAACTCTATCGAGATTACAGAACGTAGTGAATCATAGGTACACCTTTTGCGGGCACAGCCAATCAGCTATCGATAGCATACGTCGATATGCTATATGTGGATATCACACAATACCCTCTCTAAGCTGGTTCTTAACTTCTGGAAGGTAAAGGTTTCCTGCGCCGTACCAGATTAGCGATGGTCAGTACAGGTTATTATCTCGATAAAGTGAGTTACGAAAAGTAGATTCCGTTAATGGGAGGCTTATATATGTTGAAACATATACGTTTATCTACAATACACGTGCGGGGATTACGTATTTAAATCTTTTTGAACGCACATGGATTGATTTCCAATTTCGCGAAAGGTCTAAAAACCATTCAAGCTTTACCAAGAAACTTGCCTGCAAACTCGTACTTCTGCAATTTTATAGTTTTGTGGATGGCGACAATAATAACTTTAGGTCTTACAGTGGCGCCGGGTTTCACTAACATCAACTTCGCAATATATAATGCACAGTTCAACAAAGAAATCGATACACAATTTTTCAACAATGTTTTTAAGAGTTTTCTCCACGTTATTCTTTACAAAATGGTCGATCAAACGGCTGCTGATATCATTCTGTGAACTAAAATAAATAAAAAATAAATAAACAAATAAATAAAAAAATAAATCTACCATATAGTGTAGTGGTTTATATATGAAGTTAGAAGCTCTGTCTAAGGCTAAATTAATGCATACATTGACTATTCAAAGCCGCGTATTGCAGGCTTTAAGTCCATCCCCAAAGAACAACTAAATTTCCACACGCGAACCGTTTTCCCGTACTTGGCGAAACTTGCACAAACACAGCAAATCATGGAATGACTCGAACTGCCAACAAATTTTCAACACAAATGTTTACAGAGAGTTTAATTCATATCTGTCGACAATTGTTTTGTGTAAAACTCCTGGTCTTATTTATTTCTAGTCCAGATCGAAAATAGTGTAAAATAAAGACTTGAACGAATCATCTCTAACACTTTTCTAAATGAATATATCTGAATGTAATTTAAACTTGACAATCTTTTGACACGTTGCGAAATCGAGTTTCAATCCATTAAAAACCTGTGCTAACAACATTTCGAACTTGTTATTCGAGCTCCCGATAAAATATCGAAAACAAATGATACATAGAGACATTGAACGCCTAGTTTGTTTAACGAAACTCTACGCAGACTGAAACGTTATGAACTGCTTCAAATGAGAGGGACATGTTACCATTTGCAATGTTATGTTAATATTACTCTGAAATGTAGTACCGAAACAGGCAATGGCTAGAAACTATAATAATTATTTCCTGTACCATTTAAATCTTAATTCTCCCGTGTTTATAGACATTAGATGCTTCAGTATAAAGTGTATCTAAAACTCACTGTCATATATTCGAGAGAATCTTCGATACTTTCGGCTGCATTTTCTGTAATTACAACCAAAGCAATAGAGATACGCAAGTCATCTTTAAATTTTAATATACTTTGCTTTTGTACCAACGAATCCTAGAAAAGGAATAACCGTTTCGTTTTATTTTTTATATATTCACTAAATTCTATTACTGAGAACAAAACGACTGAATATGGCCCTCTATGACCGTAGCCAATGTTAGCAACCAAAAATATTCTTTAGAAACATTGTTTCTTAGCAAACGAATAATAAGATCTACGAAATAACAGCAAAGACGTAAGGTAATGCTGCAGACATAAATTTCGATCAAAGTAAGGTTATATGTTTGAGATTAGTAACTAATGAAATTTAATTAAGCGTCCGATCGGCACATTGTCTAACGGGATATTGAACCTAGGCGCGTTAAACCCCAATTGTAGTAAGCATATGTACAGTTAAGTGTGCACGTAGTAATTAGAAACAAAAAACTCTAGTCTCGGCACTCGGTTTGGTAAAATCTTTTTCAGATATCGTGCTTGGCATAAATCTCGAGCTGTATGCCAAATATTGAATACCGGCTGTACTAACAATGCAGTATAAACTGCTTTTCAGGTTTACATTTTACTAGACTGCTGGTCAAATTTGCAAACAGTTCGAGTGTTTGACTAAGCTGTCTACTACAATTTTTGCTATTTTCACTTCGTTTGGAATAGACGAAGTTTGTTTATTCCATGATACGTACAGATTCAAGGTTGGAAAGTGTTGTGTCGGCACAAAATGCTAATGTCCTCATGAAGCTCTTAACTGGCCAAGATTTTTTGACTCAACTATTGACCATTAGAGTTCGGCGAACATCTTTTATCCTGTAGGGATTTAGTATCATACTTTGTTCAAGGAATAAATACTTAAAACAGTTTCGCCAAATTCTCAACTTGAAGCGAGTGGAGCTTCGTCTGAGGGCGCGTTGAGGATTAATCGTGATAATTTCTTTTTATCTGTCGCTGTCATTCATAACTCATCGTCGATGCATGGATTTCAATAAAATTTTTTCTTCGTTAAACAAAGTGACGATGATATGCGCTTTAGTTGAACGCGCACAATTGGAACACCATTTTTCGGTTCTAAATGGAAAAACAGGTTTTTCAGGGTTCTTTGCCATATCTGGCCAAACGGGTACCAGTGTTTCGTAGCCCATATGTCATATCGGCTTCACATACAAGCTTCATGCGGAAAAACGCAATCGGCTCATTGAGATCTGCAACATTGCTAACCATGACTCTTCCTGGGACAAGTTCCAGGACCGCTGTATATGCAAAATATGGTTCGTGTACCCTTTGCCAGAAACAGCGATTTTTCAAATTTCGGATTGTTATTGCATGTTTTTAAATTTCAATGAGCTCCTATTAGGCTATAAATTACGCTGAATTTGATGATATTGCTATCTAGAGTCGATGTTGACTGTATTATACCTTTTATGTAAGCACCAATACAAATAATTGATGCGCTGTCAGTTGTTTTTGATATGTTGAGGGTAGATAAAGCTTTAAGTTTTTCAACTGATTCAGGATTTCCTGAAGTTTTAAGTTGGGACATAGATCAAACACCGCCCATTACAGGTGACTGCACTAAATCTACTATAAAAATGAAACTATGATCCCTTCTTTTACACAACGCATGCTAAATACTTGTCATTGCTTTTAAATTTATAGATTTATTATGGCTGTTCGTGGAAGTGCACGATTACAGAGCAAAACTAGTCCAGCAACACCTGCAGCTGACAAATTAGTTTATGAAGATCCAGACTGGGTGGTAGCAAAAGATGCTGGGCATATGGGCAAGGGAGTATTCGCTACAAGAGATATACTGCCTCATGAGCTAGTTGTTGCCTATCGAGGCGAAATTCTTCTCCACGACGATGCCATCAAAAGAGAAGCTTCCTATAATTCAGATGACAGTGGTAGTACTGCGGGTTACATGTTCTTCTATGAGCACTGCGGTACGAAATTCTGCATAGATGCTACAATTGACGATGGAACGCTCGGTCGATTAGTTAATCACATGGATGACGCTGATGCCAATCTAAGGCCAAAAGTTTACGTTGTCGCATGTACGCCACGCATAATATTCGTTGCGAAAAAACTAATCCGTAAAGGTGACCAGATTTTTTATGATTACGGAGAAAGACGGATGGAAGTGTTGAAAATTTGTCCATGGCTCGTTAAAAAGCGGGCGGCGAACGGCAACCTGTCACTTAACGTTCGCCATCAAGATCAAGGTACGATCGAACGGCAAAGCCAGGTTGTTGTGAACGCAATGTCCAAGACAGCAAAGCGAAAACGTCTGAGAACTACTAAAGACCGGAGAATTAAAAATTAAAAGGAAAAAATAAACTTTAGTTATAATAAAGGGAAAAGGACAAATTAAAATTATATAAGCATATTTCGAGCTGGGATTTTTAGACTGTGTGATGCTTTTATCGTCAGTATTTTTGTAATGAAAAGCGGGGCCTCGGGGGATGCGGGCTCGGGGTGATGCGGGACCTTCGGGGGAGTACGGAGCCTCAGGGGCGGTCCCTCAGGGGGATGCGGGGCGTCGGGGGGGGGGTTGCGGGGGCCTCTGGGAAGGTGGTGCGGGACATCTGGGGAGGGGGTGCGAGGCCTCTAAAGGGGTGCTTGGCTTCTGGGATCAGGGTGCCAAGACTCTAGCGCGAAGTGTGTGGGGCCTCGACGTCCCTCACATTAAAACCCAGGATTCGACACTGAATGGGACCTAGCACATGGCTCCTTCGGAGGAATCTCTAGGCAGGGCACTTAGCATAGATAAACGCCCATTTGAGAACACGAAGTGTCTTGTGCATTATATATGTAATTGTTGTATATTCGACAAATTTATTTTTATTTAGTTTTGTCTGGGTTACGTCACAGTGACATAACATTGCTGGACATATACAAGCGGAATTCACTCGGAGCATGAACCGACTTAACATCGGGTGAACCTCGAGTGGCGTGTGAGCGAGATGCGAGTGGCGTTCGTGAGCGAAAGTAAACTGTCGAGATAATTGCGCCTGGTTTACAGTTTAAATATTTAGTGAAATATAAATTTTGAGGTATCGTTTGTTTCTCTATTATGAACTGTGGCTGATTGACGATTCAGTTGAAATAAAATAATATTGTAATTTCGTATAAATATAAAGTTTAGTGTGCACAATTTATTTTCAAAAAAAAACAGTCAGTACGTCATGTTTCTATTTATAAGTTTACGACAAGGTTCAGATTTCAATGCCATACATACCAATTTATATTTGTTTATAGCTCATCCGCCTTAAAACTGAAAGGGGATAAAAACTTCACCGAAATTGTATGTGTTCTAAATCGAACTCATAAATTTGAAAATCTGGTTGTGCTCTAAAATATGTTGCACCGAGTAATTTTATTGGTACCTATCATATAATAAACTGCCAAGTAATATGAAAATTTGTGGCTGGTAATAGATAGCACGCATCCATTAATTTTCTAAGTGCAATCAAGACCTTGGAACATTTCATTTTCAGTGCTAAATTTTATCCCCTCTTCAGTTTTAAAGTGGGGGATTAAGAAAAACTAAGTTCATGCCCTCACAATTAACAAATAATTCTTTTTCTATATCGAAAAATTTATTCAGTCTGCTATTACATAGGGCACGAGGGGCAAACTGAAATATTTTATTCAATGACATTTCCATTCAGTGCCTCCGAATATCTTTTATACGATTTACTGATTTAAATTTTAACAGTTTAGAAGTGATCATAACATTATCAGCTTCATGTTCCGTTAGAAACGTTAAAATTAACTAAGCTGAAATCATTTTGACTTTTATTTTATATAGACGCAAAAATCATAATATAACAAAACATAGGTTAGTGGTTTTTTCAATTACACATATTGCGCACCACATTTGGAATCTGTTTTATTCCGAAAAACAACAAAAAATAGCGCCACAGGATCGGAAGACATAATCGGTGTGCCTCCCCCGGAGGACCTCAACGACACCACCCCCCCACCCGCTGGAACGCCCCCTCGGGGGCCGAAGGGCAGCCCTGAACACCAAACTTCTCGTTGGACTCTACTAGCAAAGCCACAGTGTAGCAGTGCTTTACCAAAGCCACAAAGTGTCGTTGCTGCACCAAAGCCACGACGGCATGTGGATGTGTAGCGCCATTGCCACGAAAACGTGGCAGTACAATGACATTGCCACACCACGCTGTGTCACTTCTACTGTTTAGGTCACAAGCCGCGTGGAATTGAATATGTATTGCCACGTTTTCGTGGCAGAGATAAAGAATTGCCACAATCACAATTTTTAATTCGTGGCAAAGCTGTTGCATTTGTGACACGGTGTGCAGTCGCTGCACGAAACTTAATGAGAACGCGGACTATCCGTTCCGCGTCTACAGGATTAGTGTTTAACTCTGCCTCCTGAATTTCCCCGATTTTGCATCAAGTCCAGCAGCTTTTTTGTCGAATTCAGGGTCAGCACCCGCCAGTAACCTTGACAAACAATCAGCACTACAATTTTCTTTTCCACGAAGAAAATGGGTATCATAGCTGTATCCAGCTAAAATTATGGCCCACCGCTGAAGCCGTCTCGCAGACGTCGTTGGAATACCTGTCTTTGGGCCAAATATTTTACCAGTGGTTGGTGGTCAGTGTAAAGCGTAAACTTCCTTCCATACAGAAATTGGTGGAATTTTGTTACGCCAAACACAATCGCGAGGGCTTCTCGCTCAATTTGCGCGTAATTTTTCTCTGCGGTGATCACTGTTTCGCTGGCAAAGGCAATAGGATGTTCAGTTCCGTCAGGACCTACGTGGAATAACACAGCTGCTACTCCGTATGAACTTGCATCACAAGCCAGTGCAATCGGAACATCTTCGTCAAAGTGTGCAAATACCGGTGCAGAAATTATAGCGTGTTTCAACCTATTGAATGCTTCATCGTATTCTGCGGACCAGTGCCACGAAACTTCTTTACGAAGCAACCGATTTATGGCAGCAGCCAAGTGGGCAAGTCTAGGCACGAACCGACCATAGTGGTTAACAATACCCATAAAACTCCGAGTCGTTGCAACGTCCGTTGGTGCAGGCTTGTTTACTATTGCTGCAACTTTCGTTGGCGTTGTATGTACTCCTTCAGCATTTACTACATGACGCAAAAATTCTACTGAAGGCTGCATAAAAGAGCACTTTGATCTTTTAAGTTTGAACCCAAAATCAGCGAGCGCTGCCAGCACAAGCTGCAAATATGCTTCCGACATATCTAGTTTGGTGAATTTTTGTCCACCTGACAATTTTGCCAATAGTTCTTCTTGGCGGGGCAACGGATGCTGATTGACATCCAACTGTGGATTAATAGTTGTTTAATTGCCGCACAGACGTATATCGCCATTACGTTTCACAACTGGTACACATGACGAGGCCCATTCCGAAATGTCGACAGGTTTCAAAATTCCCAGGCGCTTTAGCCTTTGGATTTCTTCGTCAATCTTTGTGCGAATAGCGAACGGTACCGGAAGTGCTTTCTGAAATATCGGAGTGGAAGTTGGTTTATGATGAAGTTTAGGTTTTACTTTTGTACAATGTCCTAAGGATCCATCTAGGACGCTTTGGTATTCGTGGAGTAGTATTGTCAACTTCGTTAAATCTGTTTGCTGCTGTTCATGTGCTTGGTTTCTACCGTTAAGGCCAATTTTCAGTGTACTGTCTATACCGCGCTGATTTTCAATGGCAGACGTTTGGTAAAATTTGTTCCACTCGTATCCTAGAACACGCTGCCAATCGTAGCCGAGCAGGTTATTACCATTGCTATTTACCACAATAAGCGGAAGCGTATGGCGCTGGCCTTTGTATTCTGCTGAAACCCTCAACTGTCCCAGCGTTGCTATCGGAAATCCACCGTATCCACAAAGTTTCCGGTTATACGACTGTAATGTAGGCGATCCCATTTCTTTCCACGTTGTTCGGTTTATTAACGTCACTGCTGCTCCTGTATCGACCAACATCTTGATTCGGTGTTCGTTTACTACGATTTCCTCGACTGGTCCCTTAGTCGTGCCTCCGACAATTTGTATTACTGTAATTTCATCGTCCGATGAACATTATTCGTGTAGTTGAGCCGGGTTAGTTTGTGCAGGTTTTTGTTGTTTGTGAGTGCTCCCAGGGTTTGCGCTGCGGCAAACTCGAGCAATGTGGCCGATTTTTCCACATAGGTGATATTGCTGAGTACGAAACTTGCAAATTCCGCTGTGGTGATTGAAATCTCCGCACCTCAAGCATTTCTGTCCCTGAGAATGGCCGTATGATTGTGTTATTCTTGCCCTGGCTGCTGGAACAGAGCAAATTTTCGGAGGTGCGTACCTTTGGTTTCCCCGATTTCGGTGCACTGCATTGTTTGACCGCGATGATACCGCGCTGACCGTTTCAGATCCCACCATATCCTGCATCGTTTCAGCCCCATGAGACGCCGATTCCAACCCCTTGGCTATCGCGGTGAGTTCAACTAATTCTTTATTCTCATGCAACAGTCTTATTTGCCACGAAACGTTATGTAACCTTTGCACGCACAAACTGTTCCTTCAAGGCTTCGTCGAGATTGTAGAACTGATAGGGCTAGGAACGATGCTATTCACTCGTGACTAGTTTGACGCATTCTGTGAAATCGGAACCTCTCCGCCGACATAATTTCGTGAACCCAAATAATGCATTTTTAACACATCAAACAATTGTTCAATCGTTTTTTCTTTCGCCTTTAACGGAGCTACCAGACTCGATAACGGTTTGTACGGTTTTGCGCCAACACAACTCAGAAACAGCATCACCTGCCTTTCATTTTCCACCTGGTGAGCAGCACAATAGCATTCGAACTTCTCTGACCAAGTCTTCCAATCATCCTTTGTATCATCAAACGGTCCAAAATAAGGGAGACTTTTCCTTTCTGTTTCATTTCCATTCTTCAGAAGAAATCAGATTCTGTTGGCATTCGCAGCAGTGTTGTAAAAAACTGTTGTCGTTTATGTTAAATCAATTTCAGTTTCCGTTCATCATCTTACAGTATTCAGTCATCATCTTGCACGTTTGCTTGTCTTTTAGCTGATTACCATAGGGATGAATTGTCTTTGTTTTGGCTTTTGTATTGACCACGTAATTGTTTACCGTATGGAGCAACTGTCTCCGATTTTCCGCCGACTGTACGTTTGTCTCCGATTTGCCACCGAACGTTTGTCTTCGATTTGCCACCGAACAGTACTTTGTCTCCGATTTGCCTCCAACCGGTACTTTGTCTCCGATTTGCCACGAAATGGTAGTTCGTCTTCGATTTGCCACCAAACGGTACTTCGTCTCCGATTTGCCATCAAACGGTATGTGTGTCTCCGATTTGCCACCAAACGGTATGTGTGTCTCCGATTTGCCACCGAGCGTTACGTTTGTCTCCGATTTGCTACTGAGCGATTTGTCTCCGATTTGGACACTCGATCGGTCGTTTGTTCGAAATTGCCTTCACTCGCAGTATCCTCGGTTAAAGTGCGCGTTGACAATGCCCTTTTCGGCGGCTTCAGTAAAACAAAACGTGCCCGATCTCACACTGATCGCCAATATGTAGTGTTTGTCACATAATAATGTGAAGACTGAAGCGTTTAATCCAAAACGGCTAAGACTTAAATACTGATAAAAAGGTAGCTACGATAATTAGCTATTTTAAATATGCACATAACTATTTAAGCTATTTCAAGGTTATCATTTTCAATATTATTACACAGGTAGGTATTCAATCTTTTTGGCTTGTAGTTCCCTTGTACGCATTGCTACATTTCTGGATACTCATTTTTAGGATAGACAAATATTACGCACGATTATAAAAGCAGAAAATTTTTCGTGTAATTTAATAAATTTTGGCATGTAATATTTGAAAAAGTTGCGCCAAATGTTTATTATGTTCTATACAATAGTATAGGCCTGAGCATGTCGCCTAAGTATATGAAGTATGGTCGGATCCGCATCACATTGCTAATTCCAAATTTGGCGGATACCATATTGTGATTGGTCACTATTTTATATTTCTGTGTTCAATTAACGATTGGTGCACCTAGTTGATAATATGACGTCTATTGACTTCTATGGACATTCGGGATAACACTCCACCTTGATCTAACATACACGTGCAAATACAGATTTTCTGTTTGAACGAACGTCGTTGATCCTAAACTAGTCTGGACGATATTTTCGGGAAAATATATCGTACAGTAATAGAAAATATATTTGAAAATAATACTACATGCTACGCTGGGACAGTTGGGTTGAAAAGCATAGTGTCCTTGAAAAAATAGCCTATCATATATAATATAAATATACGTGAATAGCTAACTAATCTAATTATAAAGTATGCATTTTTCAAATTTAAAATAGCTGTCGTGATAGGCGTATTTTAAAAGAGCACTCGCAATCTGACAAGGTCATAAAGACGAGATTATCGTGGCTTCTAGCGACCGTCACTGGGTTTTGGCTTCGCCCAACTACCTACACGAAATTATCACCCTTCTATTAAGCTCAAAGTGACAAACACTACCAATTATGAAAGAAATCTCATAAAGTAGTTCAACTCAATCAATGGCCTTTATGGTCACGACTGTTCACTAACAAGCTAGAGGTTTTGTAAAACAACACTTCAAACTAGTGCAGCAGGGGCCCCTGAATTAATGTCTGATGACACCTAGGGTTTTCAACCTAACATTTATCAACTGTTATTTGTCGGAATATCTGAATTTCGGTGCCAACTCTTCTGTACAGCTGAGCGGCTTGCTGAACGAATGACATCTGTTGAACCGCGTTTTTATACGTATCGGCATTGCACACAGAGAACAGTATAGTTCTAAGCAGTAGTAGTTAGGAAACAAGGCAACCAAACAATGATGTTGCCGATCTAGTATCGAGTTATGTTCTGATCTAAAATAGAAACTTATTGCTAGGCGAAATTTATCATAGCTATATCACTTGGCTGCAAATGCTATTTAAGTCTTGAATCTCCTTTCTAAACACGTTGCTTTTTCCAATAACAAAATGTTTTAGGTGCGAATATTATTTCATATCTATAATTAAAAAATTCACCTTCGGGTTATCCGCTACACGCCCCTATGCTTCCCCCACCCCGGAAAATTTTAGCAAAAAATGATAAAAATAGGATAAACTTCAGCAAAATAGGGGTAAAATAGGCAAAAATCGGTTCTCAGCATGGGGCAGGGGACGCCAACTTTGGTCAGCACCACCCTGAAAACCTGCCCCAGAGGCCGTCTACCCACCCTAAGATGAGCTCCAGCACCTCCCCTCCACCCCCGCCGACACCGGTTGATCCTGAGGCCTCGCAGTATGGCACAAACGTTGGTTAACTTAGTTTTTCAAAAGCCTGAACAAACATTTTGGGTAAACTTTTTTGGAAGATAAGTTTGGTTATTGGATATCTGCAGACATGATTGCTTCGAACGAGAATCTGTAGAATCACTGAAGACAATTAATATATAAGCATGATTTTTCGACATGAAATAAGGTATAATATATACAAGCAGACGGACGCAGGATCGTGTTGGTTGCTCAATTTTTTCTTGTTTAAATAAACTTAGCGCAATTAGCTTTACATAAACCTCATACACTCCCAGCAGGATAACAACTAAGGGTAGTAAAACAATGTATAATGTTTCTTTGAAACGCTGAGCACTAGCTGTTCCGAGCAGTTCATTATTTTCATTAAAAGGTTCGAGAATAACATTAAATATTTAGGCAAATACTGAAATGTTCGTAGATTCAACAATAGTGTGACAAAAATGATGTGTTTATGTGAAAAGCTGAGGGTCGAGTCGCATAATCACGTCATAATAACTTTAGCCCATGTTAACTTCATGTTTTCCTGCAGGAAATTTTATTATATACATGGGCGTCTTGTAAAACAGACACATACTGAATTGTATTTATTATTGTTTGTATATACTTCATTTGCAGTGGAATATAAGGAATCTCTCTTTTTCGGATTTTCTACTTTTGCTGGTAAATTGTGTGCGTTACTTTGTGTGTACCGTATAGTGAAATCGAGAAATGAGGAAATTATGATATCGGGAAATTGGCAATACAGGAAATTGGGATATGTGGAAATTGAGTAAATGGAAAATCGGATAAACAAATATTGCAAGTGTGGAAATTGTGACAACGAGAAATTTAGAAAATATCAAATTGGGAAATCGAGAAACCTGAAAATTGGGAAAAACTGAAATTGAGAAATCTAGAAATTGGGTAATGTGGAAACTGGGAAAACAGGAAATTGGGGAATTTGGAAAGCGAGAAATTGGGAAATCGGGAAATTGAGAAATCGTTAAAACGGGAAATTGGGAAATTTTTCAACTGGAAAAAAAAGGGAAATTCGGAAATTTTTAAACAGGAAAAAAGGGAAATTGGGATTTCGGAAAAGTGCATCGGGAAATTGAGAAATTTGAAAATTGGAAAAACTTTTATTTGGGAAATTTGGAAATTGGGAAATTAGGAAAACGGAAAATTGGAAAATCCAGAAAATTAAATATGAAAATGAAAAATGTTGGGAAGCTATAGACACCAGCGAAACGGAAGAGTTGGAAAATGGAAAACTCTTGAGGTGGGAAACATATGGGAAATATAACATTGCAAAATTGTTCGAAACGAAATCAACTTAAAAGAAAACTTGAAAAATAAAAAATGCTGGAAAACAGAATGGTTGAGAATCTGAATGCTGATGAATTGGAAAATATTGGAAAATCTGAAACTCAAAAAATGGTACACAGTTAATTAAGAAATGGGAAAATTATGTGAAGAGAAGGGTAGAAAAATGGAGAATTATGGCAAACGCTACAGTTGGTAAACGGTAAAGTAGTAAACGAGGAATTTTGAGAAATTAAAAACCTAGAAAAAGGAAAAGTTCTTGAAAATTGGAAACATGAATCTGAAAAATGTTGGAAAGACAAACATTTCGGAAACGAAAATATCTTGAAACGTAAATGTTGGAAAATAGAAAACATGAAACAAGAACATTTCGAAAATGAAAAACTAGTTAAATTGGGAACAACTGAAATTAAAATATATCGAAAAACAGGAAATTTGGGGAAGCGAAAACTCGGGGATCGGGAAAATCACGGCAATCCGGAAACTGGAAAATGTTGAAGAAACAGCAATATAGTGAAATTAGAAATTAGGCAACGGGAGAATGTTGGCATATATGTGCATCCACGAAAATTTTGAAAGCAACAAAGTAGTGCGTGAGTAAACTTAAGGTGACTCCGCTTACCATCCTATTCTATCATTACCGATATCGAATCGCAAAGCCTTGTTACGGAAAACAGGCGTAATTTCATTCGGTTTTTCGCTAACCGAAAATTGGCGAAATCAAATTCAGGTGCCAGAAATAAGACCTTGTGTTCGAACTGAATTTCGGTGATTTCAGTTTGCAGAACTTCTGTTCCCTAATGTATTATCATTTGAATTTGGATTATATAGTGTTTGCGAACAAATTTAATGCAAAAGTGACGTCACAATCAAATCGACAAATTTTCGTTCTCAAAGATTTGGGTAATTTTACTACAATTTTCGCGAACACAAAATGGTTGGATTTCAATCGCGAGCGCTGTGTTTCCGAACAGTTTTAAGCCGAATTTCAATTGACCAAAAAGCGTTCCGTAACAAATTTTATCCAAAAATACATAATAGGATGGTTGCCGGGGTCACTTTAAATTTAATACTCGCGCATAGGCAAACGCGAAACCTTGGGAGACGGAAACTTGGTAAACTGAATTGGAATCGGAAATCATGTAAAATTGGAAAATCTTTGGGAAGCGATACACTCGAAAAACGCAAAAGTAGTGACACATGTGAAACAGAAAAGTGTTGGACATCAGGGCTCATGTCACCTTTAAGGGCTTCCCGTTTCCCGAGGGAAAATTATATTTTGTGTAGATGGGCATCTTATGTAAATAGACACAAATAAAATTATTTTCTTATCTCATCGTTTGGGAAGGCAAACGTCCGGAATTGTCGGGAAACGGAAAAATCGGGGATATTTTGGAAATATAATTCGGAAATAGTTTGTAAATGAAAAGTCAGGCATTTTCGGGAAACGGGAAGTCGGCATTTTTTTACAAAAAGAAAATTCAGGAATAGTTGAGAAGGAAAAGTCGGATATTTTCGGCAAATGAAAAATTCTGGAATTTTTGGGGAAGTAAATGTCGGAAATTGTAGGGAAATGGGAAAATCGGGTATTTTTCAGAGGGAAAAGTGGAAAGCTCTCGGGAAACGGTAAAACCATAAATTTTTGAGAAGGTTAGTTCGGCAATTGTCGGGAAACGGGAAAATTGTGTATTTTTGAGATGGAAGAGTTAGAAACAGTCGCGAAACAGGAAAATCATAAATTTTGGAAAGCACTCGGCAAACGAGTGCTTTGGAGAATTTTTGGACGGAAAAGTCTGGAATTGTCGGGCAATGGAAAATCGGATATCTGTGGCAAAGAAAACTCGGCAAACGGGAAAATCGACAATTTTTGAAAGTAAAAGTGTGGAATTGACGCGGAAACAAGAAAATCGGGAATTTTTGGGAAACAGAAAATGGGGAATTTGTGGCAAGAAAAAGACGGAAACAGAAAAATCTGGAATGTTTGGGAGGATAAAGTCGGGAATTTGCGAGAAACGGAAAAATTGGGAATTGTTTGTAAACAGAAATTTCGGAAATATTTAGGAAAGAACGTTGGAAATCTTTAGGAAACAAGAAAATCCGCAATTTTTTTCAAAAAGGAAAACTCGGAACAATTGGAAATGAAAAGTCGGGAGTTTTTGGGATACGATAAAATAGCGAATTTATCGGAAACATAAAATTCTGTATTTTGGGAAGAAAAAGTCGGGAAACGAAAAAATCGGGAATGTTTGGGAAGAAAAAACACGAATTGTTGAGAAACAAGAAAATCTCAAATTTTTTGAAAAAGAAAATTATGAAATAGTTGCGAAATAAAATTTTTATTTTCGTTTTATTTTATTTTAATTCGTACATTTTCGAGAAATGGAAAAATCTTGAATATGTCGGAAACAAAAAATTCGTTAATTTTGGAAAGACAAAGTCGGGAATTGTCGGGGAACGGGAAAATCGAAAATTTTCGAAGGAAAAGTTCGGATCTGTCAGGAACGGTAAAGTCGGTAATTTTTGAAGGAAATATTGGTAATTATCGGGTAAAAGAAAAATTGAGTAATTTTGGGAAGGAAAAGTCGAAAATTGTCGGAAAACAGAAAATCGGGAATTTGTGGGAGGAAAAAGTCAAGAAAGTCGAGAATTTTTGAAAAGAAAAAGTTTGGAATTTTTTGGGAATCGGGATAATCGAGAATTTTTTGGAAATAGAAATTTCGGAAATATTTGGGAAGGAACGTTGAAAATTTTTAGGAACCAAGAAAATCTTCAATTTTTTGGAAAAAGAAAACTCGTAACAATTGGGAAGAAAAGGTTGGGAGTTTCGAGAAACGATAAAATAACAAGTTTATCAGAAACAGGAAATTCTGGGTTGTTTAGGAAAAGAAAATTCGGGAAACGACAAAATTGGGAAATTTTCGGGAGGAAAAGTCGGGAATTATCGAGAAACGGGAAAATCGGGAACTCTTTAGAAAAAGAAAATTCAGGAATTGTCGGGAAAGATAACTCCAGAATTTTCAGAAAACGTGAAAACCTCGAATTTTTTGGAAACATATAACTCGGGAATTTTTGGAAAGAAAAAGTGGGGAAACATGAAAAGTCGGGATTTTTTTAACGAGAAATTCTGGAACTTTTGGAAACAGGAAATTCGGAAAGGGTTTCCCGGCAATTTTTTAGCAATGGAAAAATCGGGATTTTTTCGGACACAGAAAATTTCGGAGCTTTGAAAAAGAAAAGTCGGGAATTATCGAAAATTGAAAATTTGGGAATTTTTGAAGGAAACGTCGGGAATTGTCGGGAAATAGCAATATCAGGAATTTTTGGGAAAAAATTCGTGAATTTTTGGGAAGGAAATATCGATATTTATCGAAAAACAGGAAAATCGTGAATACTCTGGAAAAAAAATTCGGAAATAGTTGGATAGGAAGGTTGCGGAAGTAAGTAAACACAACATCCGGAAGTGATCACTCGTTAACCCGGAAGTCAGTATATAATCGTGATCTGGAAGTCACTGGGATGTGGAAGTGATAGTTTTTTCTTCGTGTAATGTGGAAGTAAATTTGAAATGGTTAATCAAAAGTGTTAGTAACTTCTGCTAAATATGCGGACTAGCAATTGGACTACTGGGATTAGCAAGACATCATTTTATATCCAGGCAGCATTACACTGCAATCATGCAAAACAAAAGTGTACCCATGCATAAACATGCAAGTAAAGTTAAAATGTACAAATACTAGTATATATGTTAAGTAAAGTTACTGGTATACTGGGGCTATATATCTATACTCCTCGAACTAAGGAATAAACAGTCTCGGTGTGAAAAGGGATACATCCGGATGATTTAGTTTTTGAAATTTTTAGGAAATCATAATTTTAACAACTTTCGCTAAAATTTTCCCATTTTTTGCTAATTTTACTACATTTCGGCTAAAAATTAAAGCAATTTTTACAAATTCGTGCCAATTTTTCCCGAATTTTAAATCCTGCATTATATGTCCAATAATGAGGGCGCAAATAAGTAATTTTAGATCAAAATTGCAGAGTAGTGGCAGTGTAAGCGTTCAGAGAGTAGATTCAGCTTGATGTGGGTAGGAAAGTCCCAGTCAGGAGGATAACCCCTTTATGACTGATCGACATGCCTATGATATATGCTCGTAAGTATGCATTTAACTGATTTATTTTGATCCAGCGGCATTTTTGTTGGTCGTTAATGAGTAATTACGTTACGTTGCCGTAAATTGGGAATTGTTGTGCAACATAAATTGGTTTTAATATATAATATATTATATAATAATTAGGAAACGGGAAAATAACTGCATAATTTGGATTAGGCGGATATTTTTTATTTAAATCCTTTAATATTACTATTTATTTCAAAATATGTATAAGGATTTCAAAATATGTTTCGGGACAATTGTTGTCTTGATAATAATTTATGTAATTGTACAATTGCGGGCGGATCAATCTTATAAGTTTTAACCACTGCTATTTATTATTGTTGCGTGGCGTAACTTCCTAATACCATGCCCATGCGACCCCGGCTATTGTAACCTCAAGGGTGGACCATATTTTTTGACAAATCTCTGATTTTCCTCGCTCAGACCCAAGGAGCTATGGAGCTTAGCAAGTCGCAGGCGCGTATCGCGAGTTGTGTTCGGACCCTGCCCGATTGGTTGCGCACGTGTCTCGTATATGGTATGAGAGGTCCATCAGAGAGGCTGACGCTGACACCTCCTCACGTGCCATAGTGCCATGCCCTGTTTTTATCTCGATCTCACTCGGAAGTGTACTAGGACCAGTTCTGGCCCTAAGGGATCCCAGCTGCACCACCATATTTCTTGGTGTGATGTCCGGACAACACCGGCTTCCACGACTCCCCGGTGAACTGCCGGTTGACCTAAGGGAATCGCTTAGCTTAGCGAGCTGCCGGCGGGTTTACCAGGGTGTTCGGCAAGGCCCCTATAATAGCACACGTGTCCAGTGATACGAAAGTCCCCCTGAGGGAGGGTCAACCCCTAAACCTGCTAACAGGTATTAAGGCCGACCTGCCTTTCCCTCATTCCATACCAAGGTCCTAAATGATGGTGAGTTTCCATAATTTAAATCCTATACTGAGCCCGGGTCTTACGATATCCCTGATTAACCTAATACGGATCTTCTCGTTAAAATGACCCTAGAGAACTCCAATAAGTTGACCAAAACAGAGGGTTGATCATGAGTGTTCATAGGAAATCGAAGCTTGATCATGAGTCTTCATAGGAATCTCATAAATTGCCTATCCAAACAAAATAGCCTATTAGACGGTGCTCAGACCATTTGCCAGGTTCATTAGAGAGTTTTGCTAGCAGTTCCTAGAATTGTTTCATCGTTTTGACTTGCATTAAAATTTGCCTTCGCCTTGTACCACGGAGGGTCTGATCATTAGAAATGAAAACTATAATGAAATGCAAATTATTGCCTCAGCATGAACGGAACACTCTAACACTTTATTAATGCGTAGAAAAGAGGCATGGCATAAACACAAATGCATAACATTCACAAATTGTATAAAACATGGGTACCTCGCGGTGTACCTGAATGAACGTGACCCGTGATGTGAATTATATTGGCTTCATTCCCTTTTTGCTAGTGATCGAAACTGTCTCCCCACCCAATTTTGATCCTTCACTGAACATACCCGGTAATGGATACTGCCTACCACCCTTTAGAACGATTTTAATAATGGGTAGTTGGCTACTCTTCCAACACCGAGGCCTGATTACCATCTATTCAATCAAGATTGGAACTCTCGTCTACACTGCATTTCCTTTGTGGTCCGTCAGTTTAACGAAGTTGGAACCACCTGCGAATATCGTGAATTAAGATAAGCTTATTTCCGATTTTAATCGAAAAAGCATGCTGCACTGGGGCAGGAGGGGAAACGGTCGTCTACACTCCATTTCCTTTGTGGTCTGTCAGTTTAACGAAGTTGGAACCACCTGCGAATATCCTGAATTAAGATAAGCTTATTTCTGATTTTAATCGAAAAAGCATGCTGCACTGGGGCAGGAGGGGAAACGAGTAGTACTACCAAAAGCGGGAAGGCAATGCCGCCTCTCTTTAATTCAGGGCGACGTTGCTTGCCCTCGTGCGA